>BOPP01000073.1:5025780-5036606 GCA_017312745.1 Gryllus bimaculatus | reverse complement strand
GCCGTCCACGCGTCCCAAGGGCCCGCCTTCGCTCCAGGTAAGGCGCCCGCGCCACCACGTGCTGGCCGCACACGGCCGCCGCCGACGCGCTCTCCGCGCCGGCCCCCTTCGCAACCGGCGGCTTGTGTACCGACAGTGAAACTGTAAAGGTGGTTGACAACTCACAAAATCTCGCCTTGTCAATGTAAACGATCCGGCACCGCAGGTGTCATGTTTTGACTGGTTGTGAAGACGGGCCGGCTCGCGCTGGGTGTGTCGTTCGTGCTTTAGGCTGTGGTTTGCTGCCAAACGCCGAAACCCTTCCCGCTAAGTAGATCACTTCATATCGTTCACTACGTACATTTTGCATCGTAGCATGTTCGCTCTAAGATCGCCTCACGTAGCGAGCTTTTCTCCACGTAGTCGCCCCGTGTATAAAATGCGAAGACACCTTTAGAAGGACGTTGGTATCTCGGCGCGTATTTCTTAGGGATTTCGCGTGTGGATATCTTCTATTCTGTGTGTTCCCCGCTGGATCTTCACGTACTACATCAACACGAACAGTTAATGAAGATGACAATCTGGTAAAATTGTTGACTAAGCACCAGAGTATTTGTTTAGTTACTGTTTGTGTATGAACATATGCAGTTTTCGAATAAATTTGAATAGTTCCTCGAGAGAGATTTATAAGGTTGAACTCAACTGGATTTAGTTTTAAATAAATTATAAAATTTTAAAGGTGGATTTTAGGTATCAAAGTTTTCTTTCTGTGCAGTTTAAGAATCAACAGAAACATGATACTTTCATCTAGTTTTATTGTTCTGCCGAATGAAAGGTCATTCATTTGAATTTCACTTAAAAAAGTAAAATAAATTATACCCAATAATGGAAAAGACTTTTTATGAGGTATTATTAAATTTATCGTTTTGTATATATTACTTCATCAAAAGTTATCAATTTATATTGTAATGTAAAACGTTTACATCCCCGGCAATCCGTTCGCCATAAGAAATATTTTTTAACAATATTTTTGGGTGTTGATCTGCAGCAAAAAAACAAACAAAAACAACAAAAACTTTGAGATGTTGCCATCAGTGAAATAAATTATGTAAATTAAGTTTAATTATCAAATTTATACAACTAGAATCAAAATAAATGAAAGCTCTGAAGAAATTAATTCATGTTTTTCTTAAGACATAATAAAATTTTCTCAACTGCTTTCTTAGAAACAAACTCGCGTGTGAACACTCAGATAATTCAGTGGAAATCAATTTTTCCTATCTTCGAAAGAGAACAGTGTCCACGACAGTCAATGCGCTATACAATAGACCTTCTCCTTAAATATAATGTAATTTTGCGAAGGGTAGATATGTTTATTTGCAGTTATGAATTTCATATACTAACTAATATTTTTAAAAATATTACAACAAAACAATTTACCAATAATATAGTCAGAAATTACCAAACAACCCACACGCATGATTACATTCTACATTACATTAGTCTGCAACATCTGAGAGATGTTGGGTAATGTGCCAACAGTGTCGTCTCTTCTTTTGACAAGCATCTGATGGACGGAGATCTGGGGATCGAGGATACATTGGGTCACGGTGGAAAGACACTGCTCTTCTATTTTTCTTGATATGAAAAAAAATATTGTGAAGAAAAGTAATAAAAGCTTCATTAGTTTCCGAAAACTAGTTATAATACCAAGCAAACTAAACACCGAGACGAATGCGTAATATAAGCTGTGCGTATTAATGGAGATGAAATGATTAGGATTTAAATATAACCCATCCAACTCGAATTCATAATCAAATTACCTTCCTCTTTCCAATGTAAGGTTTCTAACAGAAGTTTTAACAAGTAACCAAAACCTCGGTGTAAAATTGCCGGAGCCAGCCATTTCTTCAACACACTACGAGCGGCCGAGGAGGGAATTTCAGTGACGAGAAGCGTTTGGGCCGCCGCGGGCGGGGGCGCTTGATAGCAAGTACCTCTCGCCGAACGCGACGGTGGAGCGTCGCGGGGAGCCGTGGAGGCGGCGGCGGCGGTGGGGCCGGCGAGAAGAGAGCGCGATCGCCCGGACACCGCTTTGAGACCGGGCCCGCGCTCGCACGCTGGGCAGCCGGCCTCGCCGCCCGGCCGCCATCGCCCGCCGCCCGCCGGCCGCTGCCCGCCACCGTGCGCGGGCCCGCCGACACTAACTCCGGGCCCCGGTGCGCAGGTTTCCTTTTCATTTGACTTGTTTTCGGCCAAGAACAGTCAAAACTGTGACGTAAAGCGGGAAAAGTAGAATCTGCCTACGTTTTTTTGGGCTCCAAAATTTCGACCTCACTTTTTTCTTTACATAGCTTTGATTTGTTTTCGTGAAAGAAAAGTATAAAAGGTATGTGACGTATAGAGGAGCAAAGCCCCGGTGCAAAGGATTCGTTTTGATTTTATTTGTTTTCGACAAAGAGCAGCAAAATCTGTATGCCACGTGTGGGAAAAAGTGTAGAATCTTCGCACATGTTCTTAAGCTCCAAAATCTCTTAATTACCCTTTTACTATACATCGCTTGGATTTATTTTCGTGAGAAAACAGTAAAAACATGTGTGTGATGTAAGACGAGAGCACAATTTGCGCAGTTTTTTTTTGTGATCCAGAATCTCCTCCTCCCTTTTACTACACATTGTTGTATGATAAACTGTGTGAGTGATGGTGTGTGTTGTATGGTTGAGTGTGTTTTATGATGGTGTGTGGCTCATAAAACGATCTTCAGACATTTTTATGTCGGTATTATGACGGTGACGGTAATACCGTACGGTACAAGTGACATTTTATAAGTTCTGAGAAGAACGTGTTTATTTTGGGTTATGTTGCAGTGGCAATCTATTTTTGTGGTTTTAATGAGCAATTAAAATGTCATGATTATATTGATGAAAGAAAGAACCACGTCTTTACAGTGATACAGACTTAAATAAACAGATTTCTCAGAATTTATAAAATCTCACTTATACCGTACGGTATTACCGTCACTTATACAGGGCGCTGCACGGGCTGTACCCCTCTCCTCGAGCCTCCCACACCCGACGCTCGAGGGCGACTTCACAAAATATTTAACAGCGGGGAATTCTTTTAATTGAAAGGTTTTTAACGAAATTTATTTATGGTAAAAACTGCTAAATTTATTTATTTTTGTATTTTAATTTACATAATTCAAAGTAAATCATCTAAAAATATTTTTTAATGCTTTCTACTATTACAACTTTACAGCAAAAAAATTGACCAGAATTAGAAACAACCTTTAAATACACGCATTTAACAAAACTTAATACTGAATATTATGGAATACATTTTCAAATAATTTATAAAAACTGAGCTCACATGTTTCAATGTTAATCTTTAAAAACATTGACCTTCAAAAATAAATAATTGGACTAAATTATTCCATATTTCAAACGTTAAGCATATTACAAAGCATATATCGAATTTATCATTTCGCACCTTATTTATTGATATTAAAAATATTTTTGTCCCAAAATTTTCAATGGGACCATGTTCTCCATGGTCCTCTTTTGGGACTTGCCTTCCCGTTGCCCCCCGTCTTCAGCCTATCGATATTAGCATTTTTCAAAATACCGATACATCGATATTACAATATTACTTATTTTTCGCATGGGTTATTCAGAACAATCACCAAGTGTTTTTTTATAAAATATTCAAACTACTCCCAAAGTAAAATAATACGAATTGTAAGTCCACGTTTCTTAAATGTTCACTTTCAACTCGGACCCTTGATAACTTCAATAGTAACCCATCCTATAGTAGCTCCTGCCATGGCCCTTACGCAACCTAGTGCTTAAAATAAACTGAAACTTCAATATAGATATATTGCATAGACTGTATAAAATATATCGATTTGTAATATCAAATTACACGAAGCTGCGAGAAAAAATGAAAGAGACAGAAGTCAAATGTCCTGTTAATTCTCAGGTTTCCATATCATTAAATACCTAATAGCATAGTCAGACATGGGTCTGATGTCGTCTCCAGTTCTCACACAGATATGGGACAAGACACACTTTGTATTCAAGGAAATTACTGAACGTTTTGATATTTAATAGTAGTTACGTTCTATGGTTGGACGGAATTTTATTGAAAACTTTTTAACATAAATATTTTCACTACATTGCTATACACAGAAACAGTTTTCGGTTTATTATACTGGCATATTGAATGAAAAGTTTTGGTGTTTTTTCAAAAAGATGATACGTGTACGCAATCTAAAACAAGAGACGGAAGCAAGAACATTTCCGGGATCCCTGTACCATGAATTTTTTAATTTACATATGCTTACTAGTAAATAAATGAAACATACCACAAGGGAAATGGAACTGTAACTTTAATGACGCAATTAATTGGAATAATGATTCAATTCATACAAATGATTTTATGTTGCACCATGTACGAGCTTGTCACATGGCTTGGAAAGCCTCTTCCCCAAATATAAAGCAATGTTAAGTAAAAAGGGGAAAATCAGTGATTGAACGTATATACGAAAATAAAATATTTTGTTACGAAATGCTTCACGAGCCCTGCAAATTTTTCAATGTGGGCCAATTCTCCCCCCCCCCCGAGCTCTCCTGTGCGCAATCCCAAGAAAAAGGTACATCCTTGGCATCCCGATGAGAATAGTAATAATAATATTAATAATAATTATTATTATTATTTTGAATCAAATTGATTAAAAAAATATAATTCAATGAAATTTCCGCTTAATAAATTAAGTGGTAATTTAATTTATTCAAATTACTAAAATAGGTAATTTAGTAAGCTCTTTATTTATTTATTAATTAATGACGTGCAATGCACATACAACAGAAAAAGGCGCGTAAAATACTTGTATCGTCGAGTGTATTCTTGAGTTTTGTTAATACTTTAATGATATGTTATTAAAAGTATCATGAAAATACATGTTTTACCTGTTTTATTGAAAACTCGTCTTTCTATAAACAATTGAAAAGCATTCCTTAAACAGTGTAGTATCGTTTAAAAATATATTTTTTGTACGCAATGAGACAAACATTTAAATGTATTCTTTCAGCCAAACGCTTAACTTTGTTCAAATTAAGAATGCTTTTTGCCGTTCTAACAAGCGCTTTTGCTTTCACGAAGAATAGATTTTACAATATTATTATTATTATTATTATTATTATTATTATTATTATTACTATTATTATCATTATTATTATTATTTTTATTGTATATTTTCATTATTATTATTTATTATTAATGTCATTGAATCTCATAAACAACAAATGGCGCAACCGTAAAACAGGGCGTCACGGACTTAAGCACATAACATTTCAGTTATTCGAGGGTTACTGCTAATGTCTTCGCAATTATTTTATCCCAAATATTCGGTTCACGCAAGAAATATTAAAATACAGAAATGCAAAGTCCGAATACACGCTAATGTTTCGTGTGTGAATTCTGAACAGCACACACGACTGCATCTGGTTATAGTAACACACCAAATAAGAAACACTAAACGCGCGATTGATCTGCGTATTCCTCTAAAACAACATGGAAATCACTTCCCCACACACATAAGCGTACGTATGACCTCCGAAAGCACATCCAAATTAAAAAAATATCTATTCTGCCTGTTATTGCGTGATCAGTTCATGGTTACATAAAGCGAACATGGTTACAGACGTGAGAATTAAATTAACCGAATCCACATTTACAATGTAAATAAATGTCGCAAATAGTCTATTTAACTATATAAATTAGAAATAAGAAGGGAATTTAATCGCTAAAAAGATAAGTTAGCAGCTCATCTTTGTTCATTTTATTTTCTTAATTGGAAAATAAATTCAATAATATTATTAACCTATCGCATTCCTTAGCGAGGAAAATGAGGCAGTTTCCTGAAATGTTGCGAGAAGACTTCTCCCTGAGTTTAGTCTTGAATGCTTTTTTAAAGTAATTATTTATTTGTTGCGTCTTCGTTGACGCAACGCGCTTGTGAACTCTTGTTGGGCGTTGAGCGCTGGTTTGGAATAATCCTCCGTTATCATTTTTGTCACTCTCGTCACGTCGCAGTCAGTGAGTGCCTTTTATCCCTTCGGGCTTGGGCTCGGTGCTGTTAAATGTAAGGATTCCTAGATGACCACCCAACCAGGAACCCGCGAAATCTTGAATTCGCTTAACCTCCGTGACTTCACGAAGCGTAGCGACGGCGTTTACCGAGCTCATCGTGAAAAATTATCATCGCAATAGCTTTGGCAGGCCAGGTGCAATAAGGCTTTTCTTGGGCACCAGGTGATCATTTATGAAATATATTACGAATTGTATTAATGAGTTTTTTTAATAATTTTCTCAAAATTCTCTTATGATTAAATACGCATTTACAAGTCTTATTTTTAAATCAATCTGTGTAATTTTTTATCACATTAAATCGGTAAGATTTACTTCAAATAAATTGGATATTCTGATTATTTATTTTACATATGGATTTATCTCAGAAAAATCAAATAAAAGATATTAGCGGACTTTAAAATTATTAAATCAATAGCCTGTAAATTTCGAAAGATCGTCGACCACTGCTTGACCCTACACAAACAGATAAACGCGAATCTCCAAACGACCACCCCTACATGGATCAATCTCGACCTGCTCGAGGACGGCAGTGAAATCACAAACACGTAGCTTTCTTGTTAATAAATATAGACAAATTCAAATATTCTGGAAAAAACATGTTTGACATTGTTAATGGGCTAGATGACATGTTAACTTTTTCATATTTGTAAGCAACAGAATTAGAATAATATTTTCTGTAATAAATTACTGTAAACTAAACTGCGGAATATACGAATAACTCAACTCTAACTAATAAATAAAAAAGTAGATTGTTAATATCTACTTCATTTCGATTAATAATATCAGTATCAATGTTTAACGTGAGTTTTGGTCATAAAATCTAGGCCTTGCTTGTCCAAGAAAACAATTTTTACATATTACGCGTCCTATGAATTAAAGCATTCCTCTCATCTGCGATTGGAAAATATTTTAAGACTTTAGCAAACATTACCTAAACGCTCATTTACTTAAATACAACCTTAGAAAGGTTAAACAAGACTTATCTGTGTAATTTACACGTACATTATGTGAAATTTACCGACTTAGTAGGAATTTTTTAGTGTTTTTACGTATGTGTATAATGTAGTTAAGAAATTGAATGTTATCTAAAAAGATAATTTTAACCGAAAGCAAATACGATGCATCATTTCAAACAGTTGGAAACAATGAAGCCATAGCGATGCAACGAAACCTTTTCATGACAAATTATATCTGAGAAGACCCTGAAAGTCGCTGGGGATTTACGGACCATCGCTCTAGATCGCAATTCTTGAATTGCAAAATTTAAATTTGCGACAAAAAGTATATATTTGAACATTTTTACTTTGCTTTCTCTATATTTTCATTTGCAAATAAATATCTCATACAAGAACACTTTACTCGCAGCTGTAAAAAAAGTGTTTGATTAGAAAATATTCTTTCCAGTGACTCCAAATAAGGCTTGTTTAGAAGATGACAGTAATGGCATGCTAAGAGAATGAAACACGCAGAACTAATTTTTACTACTGTTTTTGTTGAATATTTACTTTCACCGATAAAAATAAGACAAGTTCATTTTTTATACAGGACTAAAGACTATATTAACAGCGTTGTTGCCTCTGTTTTATTATTAGCTCTTAAGATGAAATTTTGATATTCCGTAACTTCGACAAACTGAAATGTGTTCATATTGTGAATCGAACTGTGTCGAAATTCCGTGATGCGGAACATCTTTCATTTTATTTACATGGTCGTGAATCCACAAGAACTGAATATGTAAGAGAGTAGCTGTACAAGTGAGGTGCAATACCGAAAACCGGGTGAGACTTGGATATTTCGTGAAAATAATGACTTTTAATTTAATGCTATTGCTTCTAGTACATTACAAAATCAGATTTATATAAGTTTATAAGTCTTGCTAACATTGAACACCACGTTATTAAAAAATGGGTAAATATATCAATGTATGGCCTTAACACGAAAAAATTGGAGATATAAATTTACAGATGCTAATATCCATATGTTGGTGGATATTTTATATGAATATTTTGATACTAATGTATGGATGCATTGATTGAAAGAAAGCGATAGTTTGGCAAGTGTGGCGCGGTAGTGCAGCCAGGGCTGGTGTGCGCAGGGAGCCGGCGCGGGCGAGCGGGGGAGGCCGCGTCGAGGACCGCGGGCGGGAGAGATTATTACGATTGTATTAATGAGTTTTTTTTAATAATTTTCTCAAAATTCTCTTATGATTAAATACGCATTTACAAGTCTTATTTTTAATCAATCTGTGGTTTTTTATCACATTAAATCGGTAAGATTTAATTCAAATAAATTGGATATTCTGATTATTTTTACATATGGATTTATCTCAGAAAAATCAATAAACAAGATATAGCGGACTTTAAAAATTATTAAATCAAGTAGCCTGTAAAATTCGAAAGATCCGTCGACCAAACTGCTTGACCCTACACAAAACAGATAAAACGCGAATCTCCAAACGACGCACCCTAACATGGATTTCAATCTCGACCCTGCTCGAGGAACCGGCAGTGAAAATCACAAACACGTACCTTTCTTGTTTTAATAAATATAGACAAAATTCAAATAATTCTGGAAAAAAACATGTTTTTGACATTGTTATGGGCTAGAATGAACATGGTTTTAACTTTTTTTTCCATATTTTGTAAGCAACAGAATTAGAAAAATATTTTTCTATAAATAAATTACTGTACAACTAAAACTGCGGACATAAATACGAATAACTCAACTCCTAAACTAATAAATAAAAAAGTAGATTGGTTAAATATCTACTTCATTCCGATTTAATAATAATCAGTATCAATGTTTTTAACGTGAGTAATTGGGTTCATAAATCTAGGCCTGCTTTGTCAAGAAACAATTTTTACATATTACGCCGTCCTAATGAAATTAAAGCATTCCTCTCATCTGCGATTTGGAAATATTTTAAGACTTTAGCACCATTTACCTAAACGCTCATTTACTTTAAATACAACCTTAGAAAGGTTAAAACAAGACTTATTCTGTGTATTTTACCGTACATTATGTGAAATTTAACCGACTTTAGTAGGAATTTTTTAGTGTTTTTACGCATGTGTTAATGTAGTCAGAAATTGAATGTTATCTAAAAAGATAATTTTTAACCGCAAAGCAAATAACGATGCATCATTTTCAACAACCAGTTGGAAACAATGAAGCCATAGCGATGCAACGAAACTTTTCATGCAAATTATATCTGAGAAGACCCGAAGTCGCTGGGGATTTACGACCAATCGCTCTAGATAAGCAATTCTTGAATTGCAATTTAATTTGCGACAAAAGTAATATTTTTGACATTTTTACTTTGCTTTCTCATATAATTTTCATTTGCAAATAAATACTGCATACAGAACACTTTACTCGCAGCTGTAAAAAAAGTGTTGATTAGAAAATATTCTTTCCAGTGACTCCAAATAAGGGCTTGTTTAAGAAGATTGAAGTAAATGGCATGCTAAGAGAATGAAACACGCAGAACTAATTCTTTACTACTGTTTTTTGTTGAATATTTACTATTGCACCGATAAAAATAAGACAAGTTCATTTTTTTATACAGGACTAAAGACTATATTAACAGCGTTGTTTGCCTCTGTTTTATATATTAGCTCTTAAGATGAAATTTTGATATTCCGTAACTCGACCAAACTTGGAAATTGTTCATATTGTGAAATCGAACTGTGTCGAAATTCCGTGATGCGGAAATCTTTCATTTTTATTTACATGGTCGTGAATCCCAGAACTGAATATGTAAGAGAGTAGTGTACAAGTGGGTGCAATACGAAAACCGGGTGAGACTTGGATATTTTCGTGAAATAATGCTTTTAATTTAAATGCTATTGCTTCTAGTACATTACAAATTAGATTTATATAAGTTTAATAAGTCTTGCCTAACCTTGGAACACCACGTTATTATAAAAAAATGGGTAAATATATCAACTGTATGGCCTAACACGAAACAAATTGGAGATATCAATTTACAGATGCTAATATCCATATGTTGGTGGTATTTTTATAATGAATATTTTGATACTAAATGTATGGATGCATTGATTGAAAGAAAGCGATAGTTTGGCAAGTGTGGCGGCGGTAGTGGCAGCCAGGGTGGTGTGCGCAGGAGCCCGGCGCGGGCGGAGCGGGGGGAGGCCGCGTCGGGACCTGGGCGGCGGGGGCCGCGAGCGCCCGTCGAGGCGCCCACGCCCAGCCGCCGGCCGCCAAGCAGCGCCCTCGCCGTCGCCCTCGCTCATCTCCCAGCCGCCGCGCTCGCCGCCTCCTCCTCGCCCGCTGCTCGCGCCTCCAGCCCGGGGCCATGCTGCTGGGCGCGCGCGCTACGCCCGAGCCGGCCAAGGCGGCGGGCGGGCCGCGTGGGGGCGGCGCGGGCCGGCCGGCCCGCTGGGCGGTCGCAGCGCCGCCACGGGCCGGCCGCTCCCTCGCTCTTTTCACGCATCGACAGCATCCTCGGGCCGCCGCCCGCCCCCGGGCGCCCCGCGCCGGCCGCGCCGCCGCGCCGCGCTGGCGCGGCCGCCGCCGCCCGCTCCAAACGCGCCGGGCGGCGGCGGGTGGCGGCGGCGGCGCGGCGGCGGCGGGAGCGGCGCTCGCCGGGCGGCGGCAACGGGGGCTCGTTCGGGCGCCGGCGCGCCGCGCCCCAGAGCCGCAGCCGCACCTTGCCGCTTGTCGCCGCCGCCGCG
>BOPP01000073.1:5003148-5025755 GCA_017312745.1 Gryllus bimaculatus | reverse complement strand
CGCCGCGCACCCGCGCCTGCCCCCCAGCGCCGTCGCCGCCGCCGCCGCCGCAGCCGTGCTGCCCCACCCGCTGCACCTCGGTCACCTGGCCGCCGCCTCCGGCTTCGGCGCCGCCTCCGCCGACTTCCTCGGTGAGTAATTTACCTCATGCACATCACACCACTATCGATATCAATATCAATATATCCACATTCTGGTATATTCAGAGGAAAATACAGATATTAAAAAGTAATAGTATATTATCCATCCCAGTAATAGTATATCTTCATCAATGGACGCATGTCCTAACGCTCGGTTGACTCACAAATGCTGCTCGACTCGCGTGCAGGATTCCACTCCTGTGCCGAGATTAACAGAAGCTTTTTCACTGCTTCTCGTTCCTTAGGCCTTAGCGGCTAGTTTTTCTTATTTAGGTTGCGATTAAACTGTTATCCACCTAAGGCCGCTGCTTTTAATGTGCCAGGATGTGTTGAGTAAGATGCAATAGAAATCGAACATCAAATATCTCTAAATGCCAGTGTTTGAAAATTGAATATATATTTAAGATACATAGATAGGATAAGCCTTTTTCTGGTGTCTCGTATTGCAATTTGCTGAAATTCTGCCATGGCTTCCCTTGAATTCTTTGCTGAATGCACGGCAGTAAACGCGTTGTCTTCAATGTGAAATTCTGTCTCTTAAAAATCTTCGTTATTGCACACAGTAGAAAGGGGCTTTGAAGAATTGTTCTCAATGTTAATAATCAACATCCATGAAGTTATTTTATTGCTTTCGTCGCGAATTTCAATGATTTTTTCCTCCAAGGAGATGAATATTCACTTCGTGAATAATACGCTTTATACGAAGTTATTACATTAAATAATATACTGTGAATAATATCTTAAGAGAATTAAGAAGCAAACATTTTTCGTCGTTATAACTAACATGGCTATAAACTAAATTGGAAGTATTAGTATTGTAAAATAGCGTAAATGTTGGTATGAAATTATTGCCCTTGGGTTGCATACTATGAGATAGTTTGCAGATGGCAATACAATTTTTATTGATTGAATAAAAAGTTTCTTAATACTTCTTTTCTTTGTATTGTTTCATTCAGTTAATAAAAATACTTTTAAAATAATATAAATTTAAATTACTTCGCTTGAGGATTTGATGATCTGCCTTCTCTCGATACGTTTCCAGAACATTTTGAACGAAAATAACCCGCATGCCACGGACATTGTGCACAGCCACTCTTCTTTCGTCCATATATTTATTTACAATGAATGAAAGAATTTGATAAGAATGAAATACGTGTGTGTGTGCACGGGCGTATGATTATTCAAATCTATGAATTTTTTTGAATAATTTGGGAGCGATCTTTTCAAAAATATATCAATTGTATACATTCCTTTCCACATAATACTCAAATGATTTTCGGCATGAAGGGTAGCTCGTCTATAGTTCAATGTAGACTTACTGCTGCGCAGAAAGATTTGTAATGTAAATTCTACTCGGCCGAATGACTTACTATTCTCAATGTATTATAGTTTTAATCAGAACAAAAGATTTGGGTTGTCTTTATTTAAACATACGTGGAATAACTGAACATTTAGAACTTGTTTATCCAATGCTGTTTGCATTGCTTTGTAAATGTTCAAGTTCACGTTCTCGATGTTTGTTGTGAGTTATGCGGAGGAAACTTCTATAGCACTTCTTTTCCATGCAAATTTAGTTTCTAAATCCACTTTTCTCGTGTGTTTTCCTTTGTTCATTTTCTAATTGTGGACAACATGTGTGAATATCGTTATTATCGCATGTCGAAAAGTTTTTTGATCAAGTAAGATGGCTGGATGGTCCAATTCAGGACGGAGGATAGTCCGGCCTTGAGATGGGCAGTGGAGATAGGATAGGAAGGAAAGGATCGAGCGCTGGCTTCTCGCTCAGTTGTTGAAGCTCAAACATTTACGAGACATTTATCCAAGGAAAAGATGGAAACGACCAATCGTTACAGCCGGCCATGAGATTTATCACATAAGCTTCGATTCATCCACTTTCTGGTGTCGAAATCTTTCATCGTTCGAACACGAACCTAAAAGCTTCCAGAATACGATGCTTCGGCTGTGGACTAGCAACAATTTAAGCTACTACACTCGTATTTATAATATACAATAAATATTTTATTACATACACAACAGAAACAAAGATAGGGATATTAACTCATCATCATCTATCACCTTACAGTAGACTCCTGTAAACAGTCCTCTACAATAATACTCATATTGTATTAACTTTTGTGATCGTCCTGCCAATCATCATTCAATAATATTAATTTATTCAATACTTAATTCAATCATAGATTCTTTATATTACACGCAATAGGTTCGAACATGCCGTTTTCATTTCTATTAAGTTTTTTTCTTTTCATTTTTTATTTTTGTAAAGAAAAATACGCTATATATTCAAAACGATTCGAAGTGTTATATGATCCCATAAAATTAATACATTGAAATTAACTCACACAAATTACTTGCGAATTTACAAATACTGATGCACAAAATGTAAACTATCCTAAATGCCCACCAACTGTGGAAATATTATAGCCATTGCTCTAGTTTTGGATGTGACATTCTTTAAACACAAATTACGTTCTTTGAGCCACCCAGGGCAAATATTGTTATTTGTCCGCCACAAATCCCATAAGGCTCGATCGGGAATATTCATATTATATCGGTATAATTTAAAATATTTAATTCCTAGGAACCGAGTGTCTCAATGCGTAGCGCGCTTCGCAATCCGAAGGTCCGGGTTCGATCACCGGGCCGGCCATCCTGACCGGGGTTTTCATGGATTCCCGTGGTCATAAGGCTTGGGCATAATGGTCATAAGGTCACTGGGATGGTTTAAAAATATCACTCCCCACAACCACACCACCCCACAAGCCAACTCGCTGAAAAATGAGACCCTTGCCCTTAATGGGATCTTAATTGGTTAATAATAATAATAATAATAATAATAATAATAATAATAACAATAATAACAATAATAATAATAATTCCTAGGCCGGGGGAGGGGGCACCTGTGACCGACTTGAGCTGCGTGCGTGCTGCTTGTCTCCGGCGCTGCCACAGAAACGTTTCTACCTCCTCCCAGCCTCTCCGCCCTCCGCCCACTGCTCTTGTGCGTCCACCGGCTTTCTCCTCCTCAGCACAGCTTCTCCGCCGCTGGTCACACTGTCCGAGGCGAATCGCCCAGCGCCGCTCAGCAAATGCTGTCCAGCCATAACGGTTTCTATGCATTTAGGAGCTGTACTGAGCCATCGAAGAAGAAATTAATAGTGATTTTAACAATGATATATAATGCATAAGTCAACATTTGTGCTGCATAATTCTATACCACGTATGCATGTCACAAGAATTGTACTTTAGCTCTTGGTCAACGATCCCCATTTTGATCACGTTTTTCGCCCGGTTTCCCCAATCCATTGAGCGAATGGTGAGAGTTGAGCTCTCCGTTCACTTTTGTGGTAGGAGTGGAGCGGATATGTGGGTTGCTATTTTGTTAGCAATTCTATAAAATAAAATCTGTTGTTCGTTTAACGATGGATATAATTTTTCTATTGGTCGGGTGCCAAAATGTCTAGTTTGTCTCTGAACTGTGTTTGTTGTTCAACACTTACTCAATATTCACTTATTCTTAATTCAACCATTGTATTTTGACTTAGATGTCATTCCTGAAAACGACAACAAAATTGTCAGTTTTCCTCTGGTTCCAAAGTACTTCTGATTGTTCCGCTCAAGATGAAAGATTATTCATTTCATGCAGTGCAATACAAGATTATCACTTCCATGTACTAAACCAGCTTATTTTTGCCATTCTTAAGTTCTAGCACAGGATTTTCTGTCGATTAATTAATTAACAGCAAGAACACTCGTACTACACATCCTTCTGTTAGATTCTCAATCCTTGATATCTCATTGTGAAAAAGTTTCTAAAATAAAGTTAAAAAGTTATTATTATTATTATTATTATTATTATTATTATTATTATTATTGTTACTATTAAGCTAAAATTCTTTCGTTTGGATAATGAGCATAACTTGGCCACAAATATATCAGTCGTGCACTGTGTTCCCTTTTCACATATTTAGGTTAATTTTTTATAATAACGAACAGATACCAAGAAATTTTACATTTTGTTTTACAAAACATTATTCGTAATGCTTAATTTGTCCCTAAATACCCAGAAACGAACTCAACGAACGAAACAGAAATGTTTGCGCCAATTTACTTTCGAAGCGTGATTCGGTTCTGAGAAAAGAATATTTGTATTCCTCTGTGTGATTTACTTATTGAATAGAGACTTACTGATTTACTGATATCCTATCCTGGGATGCGAGGAAAAGTAACGTTTTTTTAGGTATTTATATCGTCCGGACCTACACACTAGTACAGGAAAACGTGGTAGTCGTCAACCCGCCCTACAATGTATTCTCCCATCTAAAGGAATAAGAGGAATTTTTAACATTTTTTCGTGTTCACAAACTGAAATTGAACTGAAAAACAAAATTCTTGTCTTGTAAATGTGCTGTTAAATGGTGTTCCTGATACAGAGATATTGACTATAATCAGTTTCGATTAATTGAACGAGACAAATCAGTTTACAGAGAAAAAAGATCCCTAAGCTTTGGCACTTCGCTTTTGACAAGAGACACCAACTCCGTGAGATGACCTTTTGAAGTAAATAACATATTTTCAATTTTCATTTTGTATAATGTATTTTGTCCTCCTTCCTGAAATTATATTAAGAGGTTTCACCAGCTTCTTTTAGTGACTCGTTCCGAAATTAATCCCTCACTTCATCCACTAGCTGAGAGAAAGAGATGATTTGTCTAATCGTTCGTGCTTAGAAATGTTTTGATAATTATTTTTTGTTTATATTCAATACATTCAAAGTATACATTATGCACTAAATACGAGTACAGGTGCTTTATCAGACTGAATAGATCACAGATAGCGGAATCTGTTATTCCGATATAACTATTGAAATATTGGCAGTTTTTCACAGAAAATATTCCTTCAGTTTAATTACCTTGTCGTGTATATATTAAATTAGATAATAAATGCAAATAAGTTCATTATTTACATGTGCCGGGTAGTTGAATGTTTTGGTGTATCCTTTCACGTCATTAAGTTACGGTCCTCTTTAACCACCTGTGATTCCTA
Source organism: Gryllus bimaculatus (assembly GCA_017312745.1). Lineage (NCBI taxonomy): Eukaryota > Metazoa > Arthropoda > Insecta > Orthoptera > Gryllidae > Gryllus > Gryllus bimaculatus. Next base: position 5,020,551 of record BOPP01000073.1, on the reverse strand, counting down.
TTTGCTTCTGTAAATCTCCCTTGCTCAGGCATTCTACTCGCACAGGATATCTATTTCGATAGTTTAATGTTTTCTCCTCTGGTGAAAGCGCGCCACGGAAAGCTGCACATATTCAGGGCATACACGGCGATTTCTAAACACATTAAATCACGGCGCTCCAAACACTCCACAGACCATCCACAAGGCACTTGCGTTCGTCGGCAAATAAGCTTGAAAGCAGGACCTTTATTTATTTATTTATTTATATACTTATTTGTTTCTTTATTCAATATCAAAAACATTCTTAAAAATCGTATTTGAAAATGGGAATGATTTTGGGAGGTGCGAGGAGGGATACTGAGTTCAGTTACTATCAAAACACCATCTCAATATGCTCAATGAAACAAGAAAAGGCGGACGATCAACGTGATACGATCAACGTTATCTCAGAAGAATTGAACTCTATCATATTTTTCTTTTTTCTTTATTTAAAAGTATGACCGTCTCAAGTTCTCTGCGTTACTAACGACCCTATTGATAGTAAAAAAAATACAAAATTGTTTGGCCATTAAACTGACATATACATTGTAGCAATTACAAGATTTGTCAGTAATGATTAGTTGGCAGAGAAATAAATCATTTACACTTACAATTTTCGTCTATTATGATACAAATAAACAATTATAGTATAGTTATAAGCAATTATTTAAACATTTATAATATTATTCAATAACAATATGATTCATTTATGTTTTATCCCTTTCAGTAACGCAATGTACAATATAGGCCAAGATTTTCTACTTATCAATCTCATTATTGTACGGCATCAAGCAGCGTATTCCGCAGTGATGTATGTCATAATTATGCTTTTCTTAATTTATTGCTTTCTTTCGTCTGGTTATGAACATCCCAACGCTCATTTCATTAATCCTACGTTCGTAAATCGGCGAATTCATTGGCGTTACGGCATGTTTGTTGACGCCAGGAAATTGAATGTGAAAAAAGATTTTAACGATTTTAAGATGTTAAGAGAGGATTTCTGAAAACGTGGTTGAAATAGTTTTGTTATTGATAGAGATAGGATTTTCATGTGAAAGTATATTTTTTTGGAAGGATACAACTCTCACACTTTGGAAGCAGTATTTCATGGCATGATCGTTTAAAAAATGTATACTTTTCCGTGCGTGTTTGCCTGCTTCGGTGATATATTTGGAGGAAATTCATCTGTAACTCATATTTATGTTTTTCGTGTGTTATAACATATTTATGTTATTACATACATATACGTTATTGTACAGCATGTAAAGACCTTTTGATGAGTATTTCTGATAAATTAAGCCAACTTTAAAATTAATGCATGTAATCCACAAACAGCATATTTATCGAATCTTTCCTTGGACTCGTCGCTTTTCAAACTTAACATTTTAACTATAAACAACGACAAAAAACTTTAACCCTCGACTCTGCAAGAAGAAATTTTTTCATGAACTGCTGCTTGTAATATAGCTTACACCAAACCATGACTGTCTACTCAGAAGATACCTACCTAAAGGAGCAAAACTAAAACTGTTCAGACCATAATGGAATCACGCTTCTGGAACGTGGACTCTAAAATAAACATAGCTGTCCTAATCATGGCTCTTTGAAAATTAGAAAAAAATAACGTGGGAATCGTATTAAATCGAAGAATTTACATATTTGTCGTAGAACTCCAACTATCCGAATTAGGCGGGTATCGAACTGGTCGAATATGCGAAAAATCGAATGATTGAATAAAGTACAAAAATTAAGTAAAAAAGGTGTAAAATATGGAAAACTAAGGAACTCACTAAGTTAAGTTTAACGAAAATTAGGCACTGAATACTGTAATTCTGACATAAAAAAGAAACTAAATTTAATTATATAGGAAGGTTTATTACACGGGTATTAAATTACTTGTGAACAAAGTAATATGTATTCTGTAATTAATGTGTTAATATGAATTATTATTATTATTATTATTATTATTATTATTATTATTATTATATTTTGTTTTATAAACTTACTTTTTAAAAATTAACTTTTTCTTTCGACTTCTAAAATTGATTGCGATTATTGAAGATTTGTAGAATTGGGCTTTGGATAAAAATGTCAAATCACTGTTGAATGAAAAAAGCGCATGCATGCTTGCATACATTGATGAAGTCTATGCTTCTGTGAATGTTTTTTTGTTTATATTAATTCGACATGTTTTGATAACGATTACTTGAACAAAGCTTTCGCTCATGTCATTCCACTACACACGCGGGAACCCCTTCGAAGTTTACTTTCAAGAAAGTGAAGAGGTCAAACAGAACAGAGGGTATCATATTTCGGAGGACTGTGTTCTTTCGAGACGGAAGAGAGGGAGAGAAGACAAGAAAATGATGAGCACCTGGGACAGAGATGACAACTTCTTGGGGCTGCATTAAGGGGGAAAGGCTCCATAAAGTGTTTCACTTTCATCCATTGCAATTTATTAAATAATCCGCAGATAATCGATTAGATAAGTACTAAGCTTTTGAGTAATCAATGATTCATTAAGAAATAGAAACAATTCAAAAATTCTTCTTCTTTTTCTTCTTCTTCTTCCTGTTATAATAATAATAATAATAATAATAATAATAATAATAATAATTATTATTATTATTATTATTATTATAATTAATAATAATTAATAATAATAATAATAATAATAATTATTATTATTATTATTTATATTTATTATAGCTCATTAAATCCTGTTAAAAGCAAACTCCTTCTATTATGGGGAGTGTGAGGTGATGAATGCATTACTATCTAAAAACCCTACGACGCATAAAATGAAACAATTTTTCAATTAACATTTATTGCTATTAACTTTGATCCGTTGGAAATTGGGTGCTGTTTTGTGACGTATGTAGTGGCGTCCGAGTTTTTAGTATGCTTTGTTATTCCTACCTAGTATTGCAAATAATTACTGTCGTAAAGTACTATATAGTACTTTTAAGGAGTGAACAAGTATTCTTTTTTGGAGGGAGAAAGAGATCGTGTTATTGAAAGTTACTGAGAAGTGAAAAAAAATCAATTTTATGTAATTGACAAGCATTAGAAACTGTTTTGGGATGTTTATTCACATTCAACTTCTCAAGTTCACTCTGGCGATTCACTTAGGAGACATAATAGAGTAAACTGGGGAATGGGTAGATGAATCAATTCATTTTACATGTTAGGAATTCAAAAGCAATATACCAACATAAAACATTTTTATAACATTCGTTCAATTTTGCTGTTCCATTTTACACGCAAGACACCTTTATCCAGCGAAACATTTAAATAATTTGAAAAAAATGAAAAAAAAAAGAATTTGCATTATCATTATTCTAATACATATAATTAAAACAATTTAAAAGTGTATATTTTCAATTAAAATTTTTAATTGGCGACATTCTATCAATGATGTTATCCAAGGCGATCTGCTTCCTGCCCCCATTGACGAAACTACGCCACTGGCCCTAGTCACCCAAACAACAAATCAGCGCAGATCAAAATTCAGAGGGTTTGCGTAGCGGGGCTTAACGGGACTAATCCTTGGGTGTTGGGTGCGGCCTGCGGCGAAGCGGCCGCGCTCCCGAGGCCTCGCTATCCTCGCCGTCCTCGGCGTCCTCGGCGTCCTCGCCTGCGATCCCCTCGCGCATACGAATGAGACGCCGCTCGCGCAGGCTCTGTTCGCCTCGCCACCGCCGCCCCGCGCCGCTTTTGCCGCTAGCAAACAGCTTTCGTTCCGACGGGACACCTCAAGGGCCAAAGACGTTTCGAGAAATTAACCGGCAGGGTGTTACCCACTCCGCGATTCTAAGCAAACGCGCAGACGCCCGGCCGCCCGGCGCACGGTGGGGCCGAAGCACGACAACGTGGGCAAAATATCAAAAAGAAAGGGTTGTTTGGAATAATTTTGATCATGGGTATTGATAGAGGAATGATTGGTACCCGAGTTGGTGAAAGCTCTCGAGTGCCAATACTACCTACCGTGCGCTTAAACGTGTAATTAATGTATTTACAGAATGTCTGATTAGTGCGGTTGAAAAGAAGTTGCACACCTTATTTCCAAAGTGACTTATCTTCATGAAACACAATTTTCAAGGGAGAGAACGTTTTCTTATTCAGTCTTGTAGTTCAAGATAGAATGGATGCTTTTCGTATCTCGTTTTACATAGGAGAAAAGGAGTTTGATTCATTATATTGATATGTAAAACTAGATTTTGTTGATACTGCAATATATCAACACGTAGAAATAGAAAACAAACGGAAATGGAGGTACGGCATTTTGAAAATAAGCTCTTGACGTTTCAGCAATGCTATCGTGCAGAAATTCATCACAGTGGTAGGACTTCTTTTCGCTGCACTTTTCAATAATAGATGGAGGATCAATAAATATATTTGTAAATAACCAAATGTAGATGTTATTCTGCATTAAATGCAATGATGTACACGTTTAATTAAAACGTACGTCACATTATAACTTTTCTGGTCAGGAATAGGACAGAGGTGGCACAACAAAAAATCAGGTGTTGGGATAAATGGGTTTGAAGTTTTCACCTTGTATTCAAATGCATCATTCTTGCATCTGAATTTCTGTCATTTGTTGGTGGAATACTGTTCTTTAATAAACACTGCTGTTGATCCTAGTAGTAGACCAATCTGCAATTCTGGATAGTGCATGAACTGAAAGTTCATATTTCTTGAGTTGTGCCACTACGAACGATGTAGCGCCAGAAATGTGAAATCATTGTTAGATCAATTATCTTTGAAATGAAACAAATTTAGAAAAAAATAGCCGCGAATGCTACTTTTCAAATATTTTAAATATCCATTACTCAACATGACACGCTACATAAATAAAATCAAAAGAGGTAACTGTGTACGAAGACAATTAGTACTTACTTTCTAAAGCAGATTGTTTAGCATAATATTAACCTATTAACAAATAGGTCAAATTGAGTTCAAAATTGGAAATCATATAAAACATTTCAGTAATTATGTATTTGAAATAAAAATCCGGTCGCCATAGTGAATTCACAAAATTTTTAATAATTTTAACCCCAGATTAGTAAGCAACGACCTTCTTAATGTATACTGCGAGTTGGTGATTGCATTAGAAATCATTTTCATTTTGGGCCACGTATTCGGCTTTTGGCCACAATGTATAGACCAGGAGCAACGAGGTGGCTGAGGGGGTATTAGTGCGGGGGGGGGGGGGGGCAAGTAGACGGCGGAGAAGAGCAGCGAGGACTGAGTCGCCGTAACGTATGGAGGGGATCGAGCACGAGCCGCGCCGCTACTTTTCCCGCCAAAGAATTTCGTCCCCCCCCCACTCACAGTTACTCCATCTCCTATTCCCCCCACACCCACCCCTCTGAGCGCTTCCCCAAATACGCGCTGATTATAAAATAACTTCCAGGGTTTATGGATAAATACTGTCTAAAGTGTAGTCGCTTTCTTTAAATCTCTTAGTTACCCTTCGGAGAGCCTGCTCCATGAAGTGGTTACAGAAAACAAAATCATTATCAAGGATGTATTCAATTGAATGAATTTATTGCTGAAATTTTTAACTGAAACTTTTTATAATTATGCTTCTAACTACTAGAGCTCGGGCGTTTGACAAATGCCTCTTAATTTTTTCTATTTTAAATGTTTTAGGAATATGAGTCCCCTAACGGTAGTTCTGGAGTTATTTTAGAAGATTTGTTGTCTGTTTTAGCTTTTCATGCCTCTTTTTAGTATGTTCCATTATTTTGACCTTTTTCTTTCTTTTCCGTCATTATTTTTTTTCCTACGCTGACCTTGTTCAAAATGGAAAAATATCTGCATACCTTGACAACATGAAGGCACTGCCTTTTGGCTTTCTCTGTAAGAGAAGCCACTATATCAAGGCAGAAGACATCGAACTTGAACTCCAGGATAAGGAAAATCCTTTCGAGGAAGCAAGATCCTAGCGATTACATAAATTTCAAGAACGAAAACAATAAGCGTTTTCACGTATGCCAATCCAGGATTCAAAAAAGCCCACAATAACAATTGTGTAGACAGAGTTGCTAATGAAACTAAACCATAGTCACAATACCGACATTTAGTGTGGCATTACGAACAATTTTCAGTAGTGAAACTGAAATACAATCTTTTTTATAAGAGAATTGACAAAAAAAGTTTGACATTTGTCCTTGAGACAAAAATGGATTTCGAAAACGGGACAAAGTTAAATTAACATTTTGTATTCGTCAGTGCAGAACAGCATTTAATAGCAATTTTAACATGAGAAGTATCCATAAAACAAAATCCATAAAAAATTAAGTAGAATTCGAAGTAGAAACAAGCTGACACCACAACTGTTGAACCATTTATGGTTTGTGCTGATGAAATCTTGCAGAGAATAACAGTAATAATTTACAACTGCTTAATTTTTTTAAAATATCCGTAATGTAGGGTAAATGCGACAGATTTCCATAAAACGGGTCAAAATTTTTAACAGACGGGACGTCCGGGATATACCTGGAAACGGAACTATCCCATTGAAAACGAGACTATTGGTCACCCTATAACAAAATTTCAAAGAGACAATGTTTCCTTCCATCTCTGAGCTGATGTAAATTTTAGTTAGAAAAAAATTGAACCACTTTAAATGATAATGAATATTTTTACAATAATTTCTGATGACTTTCCTGTTAAAAAGATGGTGTTTAGTTGTTGACATGCCATTTTGCATATCTGTTTGAGCCAGATTCTCCTTTTGCAAGCCCATTTTAGTAACAATCTGTGTCTTTCTGCATATTTCTAGTAAAATAAATGCCTGGAATTCTGAACGCTTCTTATTACTTTATCCGAAACCTATAATAGTCAATTATGTGGCAAGTAGAATATTTTAAGTCAGTACTGAACACTGCAACAAAATTCAATTTAAATGAAATGAATTCAAAGAAAAAAAGATAGAAAATTTTGTATAATAGCCGAGTGCTGATTTATCTCTAATAACGAATTTTCGTGGTCGGTTATGAGTTGTTAAAAACAATGCGAATCGGAGAACAAAAATGTACGATGTCATTTGGGTAAATACGAAACAAACAATATACAAATAATGTTTTAATTAGTAGGGAGACATTTTCGCCTTCGGCAATGTCATCAGTCTACAAAATATGACAGTAAAATAAATTACAGTACAATGCATTATTTAATGAAATTTAATTATTGATATAATTGTTCGCGTTAATGAAAATAACAAGATGAAACTGTACTTTGTAATTAAAAATTCTTTGTAATGTACAACATAAAACAATAATCTTGTGAATATTCGAGTTTTCAGAACCAATCCCCACAATAATAGTTTACCGGTAATGAAGAATTGAGATTGAAAACAAATCAATTCTGCAAAACGTTCCCACTAGACCGTTTTTCGAGTTTAAATTTGGTCTCTATATTTTATATACTAGGCATAATATGTTTTACCTTGTTACTGTGTTTTATAAATGACGTGGTATCTCAAAAAATGTGGATATATTCTAAAAACAATTCGTGAAAAATCTTTCCAGCTCTATTATACAACCTCCGTTTCAGCAGAGGGCTTTCTAATCTGCTACTTGAAATTTTATTGAAATTCTTCTCTCTGGTTTACAGAACATAAAGGTATTTTAAGAAAACATTGAAAATCATGTTACATAAACACAGCTTATACTCATTATTATAAAATTGTTTTTAACTAAATATTAAGATATTTCATATCTATGCTCAAATGAAAATTAGATGATAAAGGTGTCCTACTCACTTCATATTCATCAGAATACTATGAATTATGCTGACTTCATTTAAAAATATTAAATAACACTTAGGCGAAAATAAATGAAGATATGAAATCCGCTCCCTGATTATTATCCATTATTCACATCAAATCTCTTTTCTCTATTCGAGTCCAGACACTTGTAATAATCTTTTGCTGATTTTAATACAAATATTAATTAATATTCAAACACAGAAGAGACAAAAAGTCCCAAAACATAGTATATTTTAATTACAATTATTGCGAGATCCGAAGAGAGATCTTATAAAAGAATGGAATTCTGTAACGCAATTTATTTTAACAGCATAATGAAGAACATCCCCAATGCGATGAAACTTCCGCATGAATGCAAACGAAAAAATTGTTTTGCGCCATTCGGCTTTATTCTATTCTCGTCCTTTTCTGCACAATTTTCTAGAATGACAAATGCATGTGCTCGACAGAGCAAACATTCCAACGTCAGTACTTCATCACTTCCAGGCAAATTACTTTCAAATACAGAAAAAAACAAATTTATTTCACTATGTGGTTGGTTAAACAGAGCAGCATTGTCAGCGTAATTTTGTCAAATGTTAATACACGTATTCAGTGTCAAACATGATATATCGGGAGATATGTGTGATTGTGTGAGATATGTTTGATTGCAACAAAAATTTAAATTTCAAAGTAATTTGCACGAAGCAGTAAGCATATCACTTTGCATTTTCATGCGAACATTTAAAGCATGGGTAAATGTTCAAAATTTTTATTACAAAGTAATGAGTAAAAATGAAAGTCTCTTAGTTGAAGAAAAGTGATATAAAAGTAAACGTAGGCAGGTTTTTGATACTCAAATACATTTACATACTATAACGTATCTTTAACTTTATATACTTTATTTGGACCGTATACAGAACTACTGCACTTACTTCTTAAAATTCAATTCATGCCTATAGTTTGCGAAATCTACAGACTGTAAAATGTGAACAAATTTGGACTTCGATGACGAAAGAAAAAGATCTGCCATAGTTCCAGTAGGTAGGTAGAGGATACTTACATTTTATGAAATCTACGGACTGTATAATACGATTACGAAATTGTACGATGACAACCAAAGTGACCCTTAGATGATTCTAATGTTTTGAATATATTCATCAAGGATAAATAAAATGTATATATATTTTGGAAAAACATTTATGGACGAAAAGGATGATCATTTGTGCTGAGCAGAAGCTATAAGGAGAGCGGTAGTTTCCATAAAAAATGTTTTTGTAATTTTAGATATTTCTTAGTGGATATTAATTCCTTTGAATCAATAATATCGTATTTTCTATACTAAGATGCATTATCAATGTGATTATTAGAAATGAGATTATTAACTTATGATTAATGGATTGTGCCGATTTTGATAACTTACGGCGAGTGTTCTTGCACTGGCACATTATATTTCAGCTACTCTCTAGTATTGTGCCCGATTAAAGATGTTCAGTTTTCACATCTTTAAACGAATAAGGCATTTATTGCATTAAAAAAATATTCAAAAATGCATAGGAATTCTGAGAATTATTTATTAAAATTTTGTTGGTAAATGAAAATCACGTAAAATTCGTATAATTTATTTGAAATTACACTTCGATGTGATATTTGATAATATTGATAATTGACACCCCCCCCACACACACAAGACTATTCATTCTGCACGATTGGTGGAAACGAAACGGTTTATAAATTAGCAGAAAGAAAAAATATTAACATATAAATGCACATTAAACGACTATAGAAGGCTTTGAATGTATAGTGGAGAGATGAAGTGGAATCCATTGCTGATATGCAAATTGAATACTCGCATCAACCACGAGAAAATCTGTTGATTTCTTCCGTATTCTGACCAGACAATAGAAATTTCCTACATATTTGTATTAGAAAAAATATGTATACGGAAAATTTATGGCAAGGAACGGAAGTGACGGAACACAGGGCAAGGTAGTGTCGTTGAAAGTGTGGCTGTATGCGTCCTTTCAATTCACACTGGTAATTTAATTCTTGTTTGCTCATCTGCTGTTAGTCCTTGTGTCCAACTCCCTTTGGAGCAATGTTACCTGATTCCAGAAAGATGCGTAGGTATTGAAATTTGACGCAGAGGCGAGTTGAAATACGAAGCGGTAATACTTTACGGCTTCATATTTCTACCTAATCTGCCACCTCGTCATTCTCAAGCTTCTGCGCTTACATTACTGCGTTCACTTGTGAGACTACAGGGCCTAGACATTCGTGATCGTTTACTTCGTACCTATAAAATGGTATTTGAAGTAATTGCTACTACCCACGACTTCGAGGCAACCCATGGCACAACAACGCGACATTCGAGCATGAAAGTAATTCGAAATTCAGGCTGGAGAGCAGTTTGTTAGAATGATAATGGGGCATGGTACCAATAAATGTCAGTACTTTCGTAACGAGGATGTTTCTTTAAAAAAGTGCTACTATTGACACATAGATCATAATGCCGGTGTTTTTCCGCCTGGTCTAGGACCCATATATCATTATAATATATATATATATATATATATATATATATATATATATATATATATGGCATTTACTTACTTAATACTATATAAATTGTATATTATTATTATTATTATTATTATTATTATTACATATATTAATCGTTTCCGAAAGTGCATCGTGTGTGGCAATGTCTTATGGCTCGAGCCCATCAGTGAATAGGTCGCAGGTTGGAGCCCAACAAAAAAAAATACTTTATATGCTCAACATCGGTGAGTTTGTGGCGCCCGCCGGAATGAAATTCGTAGTTCGTCTGCCCCGATCGGTTATTTTTTTGGTTGGTGATATGGCTTAGGGCATCAAGTGATATCACTGCAGTCCCTCTGACTGGGAGTTCCTAGGTTCGATTTCCGAGAGTATTTTTTCGACACTAGCTTGTCAGTTACGTTGAATTCAGTCGGCCGGCTGCTGTGATAGGTAGTTTTCCGTGGTGTCTCCGATCAACACCAGGCGAATGCCGGAGCAGAACCCTAACGCGTGCGATCTTTCCTTCTTCTTCCTTGTCCTGTCCTCACCATTTACACACACTAGCATGCACTGCACTATCGCACATGGCGCGAGACCGAACGGTAGCTTAGAGTTTTTACCGGCTGGGACGATGGTGGGAGATACCTGGTTAGGGAAACTCTCCGCTAGCAGACGATAAGTCGGCGCCGGATCTCGCCATACAGTGGGGGAAGACCATCGCCACATCACGAGAAAAAGAATATACTACACTTACGGGACTAATGACCTCAATAGTTGACGCGTCCGGAATCAATAACAATCATTCATTCATCATCATCATCTCCCCAGCCCGGCCTTGGGACGCGGTGAGGAAGATCATTCCGCCGTAACCCAGCCCGTTTATATCCGGCTTAAACTGGCGGGGATCACTTGTGGATCCTCAACTGTGCGGGACTAACACTAAAAAAAGAACAAAAATTCTGTCAATGCAGTTGCGGAAGCTGTGGGCGCTTGCAGATTTCCTTGGCGGCTGCCGGGAGCCATCCGTCGGCCAGACACTGTCCGTCGCCACGCCTCGCAACCCCGAGGTCCCAGCTTCGCGAAGTGTCAGGCGGGCACTTCCGCAGCGCAGGGGCGCGCGGCGGCGGGTGCAGGCTAGGGCTGGCGAGTGGGGGGGGGGAAGGAAGGCGGGTGAGAGGGGCGCGGCCTAGGCGCCCGCCGGGAGTCCTGCAGAATTCGGCACGCGGCTCGCGGCTCGGCCACGCTCGCGGGGCGTGTGTGTTTGTCAGCATGCTTAATGATGTCAGTTCGATGTTTTCAACGATGAATAATCATGCTCGCATTGTATCTATCATTGTCATTCAAATCAGTGTCTTGTGGCTCAATCAAGTCTGTATTTTTGCTTCATTATGCATTGATCGGTTTGATCTGAAGTTATCCATGCGACTATACTTCGGCCGCGTTCCCGCCGGGCGCCCTGCGTCGCTGAGCTCGCGCCCGCTCTCGATGCCCACGCGCGCGCGCCGCTCTCCCGCCGCGCCTCACCTCTCCTCCGCTCCCGCCTATCTGCATGTTTTTCTTCCTCACCCCAACCGCCGGCTCAGCGCGGTCTTCTCTGGCGACGCCCCTCGGACGCCCCCACCTGCTGTGCGCCCGAACGTCTGCAGGAGCCGCGACGGGAAATGAAACGCCCTTTGTTTATTTTCGGGAGGAAAGATTTAGTTATCTAGGCTCACGTTACCTTAGAAAGGATTTTCCAGTAGGAACTTGCAGTCTTTAGTAAACGAGAATGTTTAAGAACTTCTGTCAACGTATTTATGCTATTAGTATGGATCTACTGGCACACGAAAGGAAATATCTTAACGGAGAAAGCCTCCATTTTTAAATAACGGATAAAGATTGTTTTATTCATATTACGAATAGGCTGTTATTTATAAATTAAGAATACGACAAGGAACGACAATTCACTTTTTTCAATAAGCGTATAGTGTTGGACGGCATGTGATTTTTTATTTTAAAACTCAGCATTATCATGAAACATTTATTCTTCGCATAACATGACACTATGTAGTATAAGCGGATAGGAGAAATAGCATGAAATAATTTTGTTCTGAAAATAATTTACTTTCTAGAATGTTCTCCGGAGGACATTAAGTTGCAACAATGCAATGAATTGTTCAAACGTCAAAAGCAAATTCGATGTTTGGTGAACGTTTACATTTTAAATGAGGTATAAACATTTCCTTACGCAATGATGATAAGAAGCGGAATGTAGCACTTTCGAAGAATGGGTATCGGAAGTCTTCCGATCATCCAAAGCCTGATTTCAGGCTGAAGCCTGAAGCTAAAGTCAGAAGACTTTGTTTCAAGTGCTCAGATGAGACTGCAGGTCTCTGTATCGTTTCTCTCATTAGCTTATTCAATTTAATAGACGTTTGTTAATATTATAGAGTATGAACAGTCTGCCGAGTATGATTTGTCTCTGCGTTCCACAATCGACGCAAATCGTCTAGTGATTTTAAAAGGATTTTTCGTGGAAGATTTGTGTGCCACTCAATTACTTAACTGCACTTCTAAAAATGAAAAGCATAAGGAAAATACTAACAGACAAAAATAGGCCAGTGTATTTAATAGTCTTGTAATACTATTTTTAATTTTATTTATTTTGGATAATTTTATAACTACTTGGTGATTAGCGACAATAAGTATATCAACAAAACATTAATTTGTACACATTTTACTTTACATCAATAAGGAATGATTTAAACTTATTAAGAAAAAATGATTTAAACATCAATAACATTACTTTACATTATTGTAATAACACCAATTACATAAAATTGATTTGAAGATATTTTGGCATTAATTTTTCAAGTAGGGAATATTCTAACAGATGGATAATTTCGATACATTTTGATTATAATATTATGTAGTATTCTAAGAAAACTGCAATTTTAGTCGGCAGGAATTGCCACGAACCAAGCAATGTTCAGACCCCCTATTCCCCAACATGCAACCACCAGCTACGCTTTTTCTTCGACGAAGCTCGAGACACTTTATAGCACATGAATAATGTTACTCACATTATAACTTCTGTTCTATTTATACATTCATGTTCAGTTATAATTGAATGCGGAAGAAGAATTTGTAGGTCTTCCTTGAGCGTGGTTTTCGCGTTGTTTCCGCCCGGTTTCAGCGTGGTTCTGCGTCGTTTCCGCGTGGCTCCGCCCGCGCTTACCCTGGGTGAAAATGACAGTGTTCTAGGCAACAGTTTCGCGAAGCCGTTCAACGCCGCTTTTTCCAACCCGGCGCTCAATGACGCGTTGCATTGTCCGAAGATTAGCGGCGCCATTTCATCACGCTCAGTCGACAGACGGTTCGCCCCGGGATGCCAATCATAGCCGTGTTGACGCTAAGGTTTCTGCGGTGACATTCAACAATTAGACCTGTAAATCGAAAGTGAACGTGGCTACGAGGAACGGCAAACAATGAGTATAATTGGAAACGAGCCCGCATTGAGGTTACACCACCTGTATGTGCTTGTAAACGTCAATTTGAGGATTAAATCGCAATGGGCAGGGCGGTTTCCGGGGAATTGGATGTCCGCTTTAATTCAAGTAGAAAGGAAAAGTATTATTGTCCAGGCAAATAAGACATAGACAGCTGTTGTGACATGCCAAAAACACTGCTAATTTACATATATATTATGCAAACTGGAAACGTACCATAGTCCATGGATAATTTTTACGATGGCTGAAATATTGAACGTTATCTAGCTCTGATTATTGATCATGGAAATATCGATACTTGAGGTTGTAATATACCGAAGCATCAAGACTTCGTTCTGATGTTGGCATTTGATGCTAAATATTGTATCAAGTATTGCAACATCCTTATTCTAATAAAAGAAGTATTGGCGAGGACATTTTATCTTCTACTTTATTCGTTTTGAGGAAAAGTGCCATGCAGTTTTGATGGATACTTGTGATGGAGATAGAGAAATGTTACGATCGTACGCGGGCCGTGGCCCGTTTGTTAGGGTGCTGCTCCGGCATTCGACTGGCGGTTGACCGAAGAAACCACGGAAAACTATCACTATTTATGAGTTGGACTCATCATTATGCAAAGTTCTTTACTAAAACGTTTAAGGACAGTGAATATTTTCGTAAACGTTTCTGAATATGCTTCCTGTATGATTTTAGTACACAAAATTCAAACTATTATATAAGTTGTTTTTAGAATTCTTCCTCAGTTCACACCGTATTATTTTTTTAAAGACATATTATTAGCTCGCGCTTTTTCGGCAAGTTTGAGCGTTCTAGGTTGGAACAAAAGCCCGGAAGAAAAAATGTTAAGGACGTATTTAAGGAGCATAAAAGAGCTTTTAAAGGCTAAACATCCGATGAGCTTTCGTGACTGCAAGAACTTGCCAATTATACCACTGCTCGCCTCGCCACTGCTCTTCCATAACTAATCGGCCGGTGCGGCGTCGACGCACCACGTGCAGACGCCGGGCGCCTCGTGGCCCGTGCCGGCGACAGGCATGCGCATACCGGACTAACAAGGGGCCCGATGGTGGGATTAATGAAAAAAAAATAGTAAAAAATCGAAAATGAAATTAGAACACGAGAAAATAGTTATCGTAAATTTAAGTCGTGGTGCATCATAACGCTAATTATATAAGTCGCGGTTGATATTTCATAAAATTTTGAATTAATGTATTACCTTCAATTGTTAATTATAGTAATTCATTATAGGGTAGGATTCTAAGAAATAAACCAAGTAACGCTAACATTAAATTTCTTTTTACTGAAAAGCATATTTATTACTTTATGTATTTCATTGTCACGTGTTATTTCATGTGACTAACTAAACACAAGTTTTTTAGCTTTTTAAGCTTACCGTGGAAATTATATTATTTCACCACTAAATACTTTTACTTAAAACTATTATTTAAAATATATTTCGAAAAACATTTTCTGGCTTAAACGTAATTTTTGTTATTTGTTGTAATAATATAACTCATATTGTTTCTTGAAACAACTTTCACACTTTTAATTTTTTCGGATGGACGGGGGGGGGGCGATGCCCCGGGCCCAAAATTGCCTATCTCCGGCACTGGTTGGGGCCCACTGTGCTTGGCGCGGCGTGGGCGGTGGAAGGGAGGCGGGGCCGGCGCATGAGCCCGGCGGCGGCGTGGCCGCGCCGTTCATCGAGGGGGGGGGGGAGGAAATGAAGAGGGGACGGTGGGGAGGCGCGTCGCGCTCCACACACAAGGGAGCGGAGCGTACGTTTACGCTCGAGGTCGCCGCTTGCAGCGCTCGCCAAATACAGTCGACTTAGGTTAAAATGAACTTCTGGGGACTAACAGGTTTGGTTCACTAAATCAGAGGTTCACTATATTCGATGATGTCAAAATTAAAAAGGATTTCTTCGCAATGATAGATTTTATTAATATGAAGGTATAGCAAAATTCGTTATCAGAACTTAAAATTTCAGTATCTCTATTTATACTAAAAAAATTAATTCTTTCAATTGTTTGTTTCGCACATCTTTCATTAGTAATTTCTCTAAATCCTTCTCCAGATTTCGTGCTCTCTTCATACTTGATTCAACATTGTTATCTGTCTCTGAGTATCGAAATGCGGTTTTGACATCTTTCAATGCCTCTTGTACTGTTGGAACACCGGCCCACTTTCCGAAGGTTCTTCAATTCGCCTTTTAGCATACGCGATCCAATTAATTCCCAGTAATTTCCAGTACTTATTTCCTACGTTAACTATAGCCGAGCTTCACTATAACCGAATTTTCTCATGCCTTATTTGTGATTTAAAAGAAACGGGACCCATGACTTTAGTCCACCATTACCAAGGGTTCACTATAGCCGGGTTTATTATAACCGGAGTCGATTGTACAATGCGACCCCTCCCTTCTCCCTGATTAACCTTCTCGGGGAACGGATTGTCGGGTCGGACTGTCCCGGCGCCGGAGAGAACTTACTAACGCTCAGAAAAAAATAGTTCACCGAGAGAGTGCTTCGTAATGAAACGACGACTGAGAGTTGTTGGTGTGGAATGGACAGTGTTGTTGAATTGTCTTTTGCGTAAGCTTTTAACCTATATTGAAATTGCTTTGACTGAAGGTCTCAAAGGATCCATAAAGTCACATATAACGTAATAAAAACATTCGTATATGATGAGAAAATTGATAATAACTACTTGTCCTGAGTATCAAAATAAATGCTGATGAAACAAAATAATAATAATTATAGAATGATGGTTTTTGTGGTATTAGGACATAGTTTCGATGATAAAAATGTACTGAATTTATATACTCTAATAATGTATTAATTATGTGTACATTTATGCCGTAAAAACGTCGAAAGTATACACTCAAATATTTCATAATGATTGAACAAATCTTCGTAAGAGAAAGTCCCTCTAGTTTCGCATCTTTTCATTCACTTTGTGAAAACGTTTCGCAGTAACCTGTTATGTTGGAGACAACACAAAACGCACCGATGACCAGCGTAACCAACTTCGAAGACGGACTTCACAGGACGTATTATTCGAAACGATTCTTATTTCTTATACTTCTATCACCCATAATTCAGGACAGCAAATCGATATTAAGTACAATGATTCCCTCAAATACAAACATTTAACAAATATAATTTTAAATATTAAATAAAAGTTACGAATTAAAATAAATAGAAATAAACATGTGGAACGATATGAATGTTTAAGGGAAGTAAGTAGAATAATTAGAAATTTGCAGACATACAATGATTATTACGAAAACATACATTATAGGCACCATAAATCATTTTTATGTGATCGGATATTGGTTGCTTTATTTACATACCAATTGAGCGTACTTTCTGACCCCAGGGAAAATATGCATTTGCGAAGAAATCCGATCCCTAGTGACGACGTGTTTGAAGAATGGTCGTGAAGGGCCTGGAGCGGTGGCGAGCAAGGAGCGAGCAAGGAGAGAAGCAGAGGACTATCGTCTTCGGTGTCACTTCTTCGTCAATTTCTTTGCACCTTTTGAGTCTTCACGGGGCCTGCAGTCCTCCAATCTTGCCTCCCTCTTTTTCTCTTCCG
>BOPP01000073.1:4966317-4992474 GCA_017312745.1 Gryllus bimaculatus | reverse complement strand
ATCGTGGTTGGGATCGTGGTCGGGAGCGTGGTCGGGAGCGGGGTCGGGAGCGGGTTCACAATTGGAAACTGGGTCGGGAGCGGTGTCGGGAACGAGGTCGGGAGCGGAGTGGGCAACGAGATAAGCACCAGGAACAAGGACGGTAAAACCAGGAGCGGGAGAGCGTATGGGTCTGGGGTTGTGGTGTGGGGCGTGTGGGGATGGGAGATGGAGCAGGGTCAGAGGTGGAGTCGGAGTGGGGGATGCGGAAGGGAACGGAGGGAAGCGGGGCGGGGCCTGCGCGTGCTCCGGCTGTCGCTCTCCGCTCTTCGGCTCTGAAGTCACCTTCCCCGGGCTCAGGTATCGATTTCATTGCTCGATATATAGGACGCCTTCATCCGATCGCGTGCGGCCTCAAATGGCAACAGATTTTCATATCGGCGTTGTTTCGCGAAGTTGACGCGGTTGGTCGTGTCCCATCTCGTTTTGAATAATTCACATAAAAAACTTGAAAGCAGGTATAATAGATCCACGTCGATTACTTTCTTAAGAAAGTATAATTTTTTTTCTAAAAGAACTTTTTTCTAAAGATAACCAAATTTGGAAAATTACTATATTCACTTGCGTTACGGCTAATGTTCGAATCTGGCTAACTTGGCACTTAGCCGGTTAGTTCTCCTTACTATTTACAATGTGGGCGGGCATAAAGACCCAACAAGACACGAATTAAACCGGATAATTTGTACATTAACCAACACTATGTGGCTAGGGTAGGTGAAGTACGTTTTGGGGACGAGGAATAGCCGATATTATCTGATAAACGGGAATCAGACTGATGGGAAGTTTCTAAGGCTGATGCGAGAGAAGGTGGGCGGTTTCGACTGCCAGATGTCAGTCGTTTCTTTTTGCAGTATACCACTCAATTAGCGGAACCTTACTGTATACTTCAGTTATCGCTACGCATTCCCAATAAAAAATAGGGGGAGAGACGTGTACTCTCTCACCGTAGGCAAAGATGGACGTGGTTACACGCGTGTTGCCAGATTATCATGAGTTTCTTGGCGCGTGGATGTCATTATTCCGTAAGTGTATTGCACATTATACCTCGGGATGTGCCGGTGTTACTTCTCTGTTGTAACGTGGGATGTGACACCAATCTACATGTCGGCTGGCGGAGCTTCTCCCTCCAGGCAACTTTGCCTGAAGGACACCGCTCATCCACAAATTCTAAACTTCCGATTGGTCTCCCGATATGGGTTGTGTATGTAAGTGTGTGTGTGTGTGTGTGTGTAGGGGAAGAGACGAGAGCAAACATGAGGAAGGAAATATCGCGTACGTTCCGTGGTCGTTTGTAAGGGCACTGCTCCGCATTCAGATGGTATTGATATGACACATCACGGAAAACTACCGATAAAACTAGCCGGCCCCAGAATTCTCCTCCAGATAGCAGTTGAGTACGAACAAGCTGTGTAGCTAGTAGAAAATCCGCCAGCAACGGGATTCGAAAGCTAGGACCTCAGAGATGGTGAGAGACGCTACAATGGTTTCAGTTAAATGATGTCGTAGGCTTCCGCGGCCAGAGTCATGCCGCTCCCGAGATAGGAAAGGATCCAGCTACTCAACGCACACCCCCGACTGAGATGGCTCAGGGCAACAACTGAAACCATTATTTGGGCTGTCCGGGCGACGCCGCGTCGATGGCTGCTGTGCCCTGAAGTACATCCCTGAAGCGATATGTCGTTCGAAACGTCGGCACATCAGCCACATCGACGCGGCGTCACCTGGACAGCCCAGATAATGGTTTCAGCTGTTGCCCTGAGCCATCTCAGTCGGGGGTGTGCGTTGGGTAGCTGGATCCTTTCCTGTCTCGGGAGCGACTTGCCACCGCGATCCTAAGATCACCTGGCGTGAGCAGCCGCAGTCAGCAGAGCCCCTTGATCTGGAAGACCACTCTAAGAACAAACGGGCCCCTCCGCTCCGCGCGGCGTCATCATTTATTCTATCACCGCCCCTGTATTATTAACGCATCGTTATCGAGAGCATTGGCCGCGAAGATTCGCTCTTCTTAATGCAAACATTGAGGGAAGCGTTCCGTGTTGGTTTTTCTAATTCGCTCCCGCCTCGTTGGCCCCCGTCCCCCCTCCCCCGGCACCGCGTGTCGCCGAGGGCGTTCCCCGTGGGCGCTCCCCGGGGCAGGGGGGCGAGGGGGCAGCAGGGGGCGCAGCTCTAATGTAGGGTGGAGTTGAAGGCGGTCAGAGGCGATCGCACTCATTTGAAGTAAACACACTGCCTTCAATGAGGATTCAGTGAGGATCGCTAATCTCTGCTAGGAGCGGGATAAGAGTGTTCGGGAAAGAGTGTCACAGGAACAAACGCAGTGACAGGACGACATTGGCACACATTAGCGGCGATTCTAGTATTGCAAAATGTACATTCGTTTTTACATACGTTAATTAACGGACTCGCGTTTTCAAACTCCTCCCTAGGTACGGATGCTCTGACTTGGTATTTTAGCTAACGTGTGTACGTGTGAAATTGGACAAACGTCCTTAGGTCTGAGAAGGTGGAATTGGCACAAAGCCTATTGATGCGAATTATTATTAATAATCACTCAAAATTGATGTTGGGACACGCACCTTAGTGGTTCAGGGAACGGAAGAGTAGTTAATTTATCACGGG
This sequence comes from Gryllus bimaculatus, assembly GCA_017312745.1. NCBI lineage: Eukaryota > Metazoa > Arthropoda > Insecta > Orthoptera > Gryllidae > Gryllus > Gryllus bimaculatus. Next base: position 4,989,816 of record BOPP01000073.1, on the reverse strand, counting down.
CGTGGAGTAATAATTATTGATAATAAGTGAGGTTGATAATATTTATTATCTTCATAATAGAATTAGAATTTGGAACTCAGAATATTGGATCATGTCCTTTCGTGGTCGATTGTCGTACAGTAATTCTTGATCACCCACCACTAACTTAAATTTATGCAAATTATTTCCTGATGAAGAAATTCTCGTATCGTCATTAGGAAGGTTGCTGAAACTGAAACATAGGAAGGGAGTGAAGTTGCCCGTACATCCGCAAGAGGCGGAGTCGTAGTAAGTGCAACAGACGTTTCAGTTTCAAGCGTCACTAATACTTTGGTTTCTCCTAGGACTTGCTTATGTAGATATGTTGGTGTAGCATACAGTTGACTCAGATTATAGTTTATCTCTTAGGACTAATATTTTTGGTTCATTATATCAATGGTTTACTATAACAGATGATCCCAAAATATGATACAATTTTTAACTCAGTTTTAATTCTTCAAAGCTACAGGAGATATCCAATTGTCGGAAATTAAAATATCAATATCTTCGTGCTATCTCCACAGTTCATATTTTACATTCTTCACTTACGAAGTGTCTTAGTGATGACGACACTCATTTTTGAACGCATTGCTCCTTGCACTGTCGAAGCGCTCTCATCATTTTTCAGTCTTTGTCATCACAATTCTCTTCAGTTCGGAAGACCGTTTCTCCGCATTCATGATCTAGCTAAATGGAAATTCAGGAGTTTTCAATTGTGGTCCGCATAGATGAAGTCATCGGGATGACCAGAACTACCATTGATGATCTGATTCATTTCTGTCACAGGCGTGTTCACTCAGTCTATTTTATTCTCCACAAATGTTACAAAAACGCAATAGACCAGTTGCCTCTATCTCCATAGTGATAAATGAATTGGAGGAACTCATGCGAATTTTCCACTAGAAGTTGTATTCATTACGTTCACCATAACTGATGTTCAGAGTTCACTATATTCACTATCAAATCCCCTAAGGCTAATATGATAGTTTTTGATAGTTTTACTCGTATATGTAAATCAGGATCATTGACTTAAGTTCATTACAACAGAAAATTCACTCTAGCCGAATTCACTGCATCAAGAGAGTCAAATCTACCAGATTTTACGAGTATTACTGCATAATATGTGAAGCTGCCCTAAATGTGAAGCTTTTCTTGTTATAAATGTTCCGTGAAATCCAACTACAGACACGAATAAAAACACTGATGTTTGATAAGAAGTTGCTACAATAATTTCTGATTATTGGGGGAGGGGGGGGGAGAGCGCTTACGCCTCGTTCTCGACCTCCAATCACAGTAGGTGTTTCCCATTGCTTTCCACTGTATGTGAAAGGATAATCATGGAGTATGAATGATAAGCTTATGGAGACGGTTCAAATGGAACACAGGGCGTGAGAAGCCAACCACGCCACATCGTGAAAACACCTTTGTCGTACAGAGAACTCAAACCTGCAGCCCTAGAGTCTGCGAAGTTGAACGCCACTACAACCCCCAGCGCCGCAAGGGCTGGCAAGTGTTATGTTGGTGGACTGAAACAAGGGAGCCTCAGTGGAGCCCCCTTGTGCATGCATCTGGCGCCTGGAGCTTTGGAGTCTGCAGTAGCAGCAACGGCAGCGGAGCCGCGAAAACGCCGGACTGGAGGCAGGAGGCGGGGCGGCTCAAATCCCATCTGGGAGCTTCGCTGGTGCGCGCAGCGTCTGGGCAGGGCTGGGCGGGGCGGAGCGGAGCGGAGTAGAGCGGAGCAGAGCAGGGCGAAGGGGTCGGGGAGGAGGTAGCGCGGATTCCAGGCCGTCAATAAAACTGCAAAGAATATCAGCAGCGTAAGGGGCTTAGGTGCAGATGCGGAGCGACGCAGCGCAGACGGTTCGGTGGCGGGGGCGGAGGTGCCGTGCGAGTCCTGGCGGAGGCGAAAGCGGAGGAGGCGGCACTGCGGAGCGCGCGTTGCCGGGCCTGTTCACACTTGAGCGACCAGCGAGGCTTCTAATGCTCTTAGGCCGCCGGGGCCAGGCCCCGCACTCGCGCCCCCCTTCCCGGCCCCCTGAGCGCCTCGGAGCGCGGATGCATACGCCCGCCTACTCTCGTATCCGATCAACTCCGCCCTCCTTCAACCGTCTCTCCATATGGTCCCTATTTCCGTCCCACGCGCTGCCTTCCGCGTTCGCCTCGCTCGCCTCAGTCGCTAGAGCCTCGCGACGCCTCGCTTCGCTTCTGGAAGTACTGTTCTTTCATATCTCTGGTCTTCTTCGTGCCCAATGGGTCTATGGATCTTCTGGCCGTTGACTTGCAGCTACCAGCCCGCTCAATCCTCTCAGGGTTTTGGCTGCATGCCCGAGATCGACATTCATTTAGCTTGTTTTCTCGATATTCTGCTTCTGATATTTAGCTTCAGTTCTTCGTTCACAGACCTCTCGAGTTTCCAGCGCACTCTATGCTCTTCTCAATCCACCTTCGTAGTATGAAAAAACATTTAATTATCTGAAGTGATTACAGTTATATCTCTGGACTTTGTGCCTCCTGTTTCGCGAAGAGGTAGATTTTATGGAATTGGTAAAGAAAGGCTGATACGTCATCCTTGACCCACTCATCCATGTCCAGGATGTAATAAACCTCCGTAAATGTCTGAGCTGCTTACACAGTCGAATTCAGCCTTCCGCAATTCTCAAACACAACCCTGTCCCTGCAAAATGTCTCGTTAGCGTCAGGCACTGCTCATGAGCCCTCACGTCTATTCCATTACAATATTATAGTTAATATGCCTTCGCCCGTTCTGGGCTTGATATCCATAAATATGATAACATTAAGACATTCTATGTTCTTCTTGTGCAACATGATTTGATTGATTGATTGTTTCCAAGCGTGGCAACTGTTATGGTCATTAATCCCATTAGCATTGCGCGTGGCATTTCCTGAGAGGTGGAGTTGTTCCTATCCCCCTACACAATGAGATCTGGTGTCGACTAGCAATTTCCTGCCTCCAATTATCTTTGCCAGCGGGACACCGCTCCCAGCCGGCTGAAACTAAGCTTCCGACTGGGCTTCCGACATGATAGTTTAGTGCATGTAAGTGTGTGTGTGTGTTATAAACGTCTCCAACCATTACTTGGGCTGCTGAGAGGTGGAATGGTATGAGTCATTTAACCTTAATTTTACAGTAGAGCATTTTTTCTGTCTGTTGCGTTGTTTGCTTTTGTTTCGTCACTCCGCGCAGTGCTGCTGATAAGCGGCTACTACGAAAGTTAGACGTATGCCTCTTTATCTGAGAATGTAAGTTACCCAGTACTGGAATAAGTCGAAATCTGGATTTTATACTTCAATTTTTTTAATTGGTCGATGACATTAGGTTATTTTTTGACAGCTCTTGCCTTATAAAATGAATATTTTTAATTCATCTGGAACGTCCTATTCAACGGGTGTTGTGACCAGAAAAATGTGCTTACCACTGTTAAAATGATTCATTGCGACATAATAAGGGCTAACAATGACCTAATGTGTCATCGGCCACTTGAAGAATATCGAAGTACAGTGCCACACTACCTCACAGCAGCTGTCTTGTCAGCTGCCGTTCACTTTCCTCTCCAATCGCAAACTGAGCGAGCGGCACGTGTTCTATGCTTGCAGCGGTGGCGTACCCGAGCCTGTACCCGGCGGCGGGCTACATGAGCCACGCGGCGGCGGCGGTGAGCGCGGCGGCGGCCGCGGCGGCGTCCATGGGCGCCGGGTCGCCGGGCCTGCACCACCCGCACGCCGCGCACCACCACCCGCACCACGCGCCGCCGCACCACCACCCGCACCACCACGCCCACCACCACGCGCACCACCACGCCGCGCCGCCGCCCAAGCGCAAGCGCCGCCACCGCACCATCTTCACCGAGGAGCAGCTGGAGCAGCTGGAGGCCACCTTCGACAAGACGCACTACCCGGACGTGGTGCTGCGCGAGCAGCTGGCGCTCAAGGTCGACCTCAAGGAGGAGCGCGTCGAGGTGAGCCCCGGTCCGCAGCTCGGCGGCCAAGCGAATGCGCCTTCCCATCCTTTTTGCAAGGAATCTACACTGTTTCACTTCGTAGAAATAGCCACCGTATTTTACGGACTATAGGACGCATTTTTTCATCGATAAATTGCCTCCAAAATTCGGGCGCGCTTTATACTCGAAATTAATATAAATGTGTCCAGTGTTTGATTTACAATTCTCGCCAGTCTTAAAAATGGCCATGTATTCGATTCCGCGGGAAACCTATCTCAATTTCGCAACATTGGATTTAAATGGCAGCAGCAGTGCACGATGCAACGAGCATGAGTTACGGGAATTCACAAGCTTGCTAACACTGTCTCCCTTCCGCCCCGCCATCACAAACCCAGAACACGGTCTAGTTTGTGATGCGTCATTGCAGTCTACGGTGCCAGTGAACTTGAATATAAAGAAATTTGTGTTATCAGTAACAATACAATACTTTTTTTGTTAGTAGCTAGTTTCGTAATGGAAAAAAATAAAGTACATGCATATGATGCGGGCTATAAATTGAATTTTTTTGAAAGCTAAATAATAAGGTGCATCTTATGTTCCGTAGCGTCTTGTAGTCCGTAAAATAAGGAATAGGGTAAAGCACGAAATATGTGACCATTTTTTCTTACATATTTTATGAGCCGTACTAAATATCCCGTTGAGAATCTCAACAGCAATAGCAGTAGAGCTTGGAGGAACAAATGAGTTTCGAAATAACGCGTAATTCTCGATATCGCCGCTAGGAGACTAGTTTATATAACAAGTCCCGATAACGGAAGACTGACTGATTATAGTAATTATTACTGTTTTAAGTTGGACAAGACCGGGCAATACTCCGATATAAGTGCGACGTAACTCAATGGAACTTTCGAATATTTTATTCCGCGAGGTATAACAAAAAATAAAGCATTAGTGAGTTATGAAAAAATAGTAGATTTTGTCATTAATAATGTAAATAAACATGTAACATTTAAAACTATTATGATAATTAGGTAATTTTATTTGGGCTGATTGCGTAATTAACACTACTCTCCAAAGGACACTGCGAAAGAAGAAGAGTAATTACTACACGACCATGATCAGCATGCTCAAGTGACATCGACTTCTGTAGAAGTAGGTGTATTGTAAATTAATATGAAGAGTTTGCGCGAGGAATACATGCACTCGGCTGACGTCACACAGAAGGGAGATGGCTTCACTGAATGTGCCTTAAAAACATCGGCTTCGTAGCTTTTCCACAAGCAGCGACGGGACACAAAATTTACACTTACATTTCCTGTAAGAAATCACTGAAGATGCCAAATTATAAGAATTACTAGCGGATGCACAAATGTCTGGGTGATTAAAATCCCTCGCTTGCATTAGCATTCCTAGCAACATAGATCACCTGATGTTTTATGAACAGCGATAGTTGGTGAAAATGACTGTAATACGCATGCGTAGTGTCTCCTCTCTCGTGTGTCCAGCTCGCTTTAATGGTCGTCGAGTGTACAGATGGTTCATACGAACTCTTAATTCAATTACATAGCGATCCTCATTAATATCAAGTGATAGTGGCGATAAAAGGTGACATTTCTCTGAGCCAACATCATTGTGTAATTGAGGCCCTCTAAAAATCAAACACAATTTTTCAACATCGCAGTCAGAGAAAAGTACAAGACACTATCTCACTACTTTGATTACATTTCATATTTTCCTAGTGAAGGTACACGCAAGGAGACAAAGGGAATGTGAAGAGAGTGTTAATATAGAAATTGATTTCGAAGGAAGGAACTGAAACTTAATTTATCACACGTTAAAACTGTTTTTAAAACTCGAATTTTTACATTTATGTATTTTGTCTTCTCGTGAAAAAAAATTACATCATGATGATTTAATATTTCATTCAAACTGTAGTCATTTCGTGTTTCTTGTTATATAAAGATTTTCACCAAATAACAAAGGTGAGACTGACTACCATGACCTTGGTTGACTGTGTACAAATTGCTTCATGGCACACAGAGACCCATCCCGGAACATCTACAACTGCTCAAATACGAATATTCTGAGGGGAGTTTAAACGAAACCAAAGAAAATGCTGAAAGGGTGATGTTACATACGATGCCGGCCTGGTTGACGGAGAAATGAGTACTACAACCAGGAATTGTTAACCTGAAACGATTGTAAATGTTGTCGATTGTAAATTTGAAATATTGCTGTTTGGATTAATTAAATTATTGCAGGAATGCGAAATTCGTGATGTTTCATTAATTTATGTTAATTTTTAATTGACTAATCATTTAATTGACGTCATTACAAATTACTGTATAAGGATAGCTGCCCAACTCCAATGTAATGTTGATCGTCATTAACATCACGGATTAGACTGGAAGTTTATTCCAAAGATTCCTGACGATCTCTGTTACATTCATTGATGAATTGCGTTACTCTTGTTTCGTATTAGTAGAAACTGTGTGACAGAGGCAGTCCTGTCACCACACTGTAATCTAGAACAAACTTAATTTACTTGGAAGAGGAAAGTTCTATTCAGAGGCATCTTGTAGGCTTTAGGGTCTTTTACACATTAATTACCATAATTGGTCGTAGTGATTTAATTACCTTCCGAAATGTCTCTTGAATTCCGCTCTTCAATTAACGATTTTCTGCTCTCAAACATTTTATGACTTCAACCGGGTTTGCAACCACGAATATGGGTGATACCGTCTAATTCGTTATGTTTAATCAACCGAAGCCGATAGACTGATCATAAAAATAGTTTAAATAAACACAGTACCCTCATAATATTTACTTAAAAAATAGTAATTTAATATCAGCTCTAACCAGAATTTTCCTAAGAGAAAGCCACAGATGTAGCTAGTTAACTTGTGTTCTTATTAAGCATTTGGAATTGATGTTGAATTTAAAAGAAATGATCATTTATTAATTTATATTTAAGCGAGGCACTCAATGATATTCTGACTATATTTTTATGATACAACAAAAAATTAAAATACATTTAATTGTATTTACCTTTCGATTCCCTGTTTTGGAATCATCTTCGGAGTATAGTGCAGTATTTTATTATCTAAGCGTGTTCTTTCTTAAATAAATATGTTTTGAAGAAGAATTAAATATTATTTTGGAAAATTTTGGTCATAAGTATAAACTTAGACAATATATTCAAATTCAATAATTTTAGAAACTTTTGAAAATATATTGTTCATTTCTTAAGTTAAATTTATTGTTAAGATGCAGAAAGTTCAAAATAAAAGGAAATGATATAATTCAATTTTTTCCTTAGTTACGAATTCTTATTCTTTCTTACTTATTCTTACGAATAGAATTGATAAAAAAAATTGAATTTGCTTTTGACTGTATTTATACAGACAATTCAACCGTAATTTAGACGTTTGTAGTGAGCCACCAAGAAATTAAAATAAAATTGTAGAACGTACTTTTTAAAAGTTTTTATAATGTAAGCAAATTATTTGATTAATCGATTGTAATTTTTATCTTAATGTCAGCACATTAATTCGAGTAATTAGTTTACTAATTCTCTGATTCAATTAGAAAAGCTATAATTTGGAAAATGGTATCAACAACTTGTGGGTGAGTCGGCCATGATTAAAAAATAGTACATCTATCTAATACAAAAACAAAAAAAAAGCGGGGTTCAGCTTCTGAACAAAATAAAAATACCGGGGTATTTGTACTTTACCGTGGCTTGCGATGGGGCCGGAAGGCTGAAGTCTGTCGGAAGGGGGGTGGGGTGGGGGTGGGAGGGCTGGCGCGAAGCCCGTGGGTCTTCGGGGGCGCCGCGCGACCGAAAGGGTGTTTGAGGGCGGCCACGTGACTCATCGGCGCAGCGCACGCATAGGCGCCGCCCCTCTCCCGCTGCCCTTCGCCCATGGCACATCGCCCTTCGTGCTTCGCCCAACACAGCCCTTTTGCGCGCGGCTGCGTCGAAGGACCAGGGCACTCCAAACTCAAGGGAGTGTTCGCCCCTAAACAAGTGCTTGCCCAATTTGTTTTTTGGATTGATTGATTGATGTTTCCAAGCTTGCCACCTGATGTGGTCATTGATCCCTCAAGTCAAGCGTAGGTTCAACTCCGAGAATTGGCGGTGTTCCTGCCCAGCTAGAGCGTGAAATCCGACGGCAACCTGCAAGGCGAACACGACGGCTTGCAGGTGTTCCCCAGCCAGATATGTCCCCAGCGGGGTGCCACCCCAGACGGGTCTAGCTTGAAGGTCATGATGTGGTAATTTATGTTTCTATGAGCGGACAGGAAGGTTCAAGGAAAAGGAAGAAACGACCGCGCGGTAGAATTGCTCTCCTAACAGTGATAGAACTCAACCTAGCTTTGCCCAGCTATGAGCTCATGCCGAAAATCTGCCGCCGACGAAACTCAAACCTTAGTACCTCTCGATCAAAGACGCTACAGACACAACTGTAATGCTGCCCGTGAGTTATCCCAGTCTGTGAAGACGTAGGAGCATCTACCCTCACATCAGGATCTGTCATCCTTAGTAGGTCTCCGAGCGTGGAGTCTTGGGATTTGCAGCGGCTAACGGATACCATGAGATTTGCATCTTGCGGGAGGTTCGTAACCTTTAATAAAGGCCTCGCGGAGAAGCACTGTCACCAACGCATACGGTCTCCCGTACGTCCGATAACTCTCCTCTCACCAAGAACACGCCGGCGTTACCAGCACCTAATTGGGGAGGAGGGGTCCAAAATGTAAGGTGCCTCCCAATATGAATATCCCAAACGATTAGTGTGAACATGACAATTATATAATCTTTTGAGTTACGTTGTTAGGAAAGAAACGGAGTGTTTTTTTTGTAAACAGGAACCGATAAGTAGGCAATGCTTATTCACTTGTAAATCATAAAAATTCTCCAATTACAACAATGTTAACAAATTGCATTTCTTATTCACATTGATAATTTTCATATCATTTTTCGTCTTTGCGTGATTATTTCACATAATATTTTATGCAATTCCTATATCTATTTTCAATATGTCAATATCTTTGTTCTCTCAAATACATCTAGAATAATATAATTAATAGGTGTATCCACAATACTCCCTTCTTACTTAGAAAGCACAAAATTAGTTTGTGAATTCCATGAGTGGACAAAAACCAATTCTCACTTTTCTGAGAAAATTCAAATTCTTTCAAGTTCCTGTTCCTTCCTGAATTGATAATTCAACTTAATATAATAAGGAGCTAGGGCATGGCTTCTAGAGTTCTCTCCCATACGTCATACACACAGATTTTAACTTTTTTTAAACATTTAATAATAATTATAACAATAATAATGACAAAAACAACATTGCAACAAAACAATAACCTAAAGAACACACTTTGAGAAACAATAGGGCAGAATTATCTAATCCCAGAAAACAGATATTTTTCGTGAGAGCCCTAACCGAGTCGTTCGCCCTCTGCCACGTTGGCGGGAGTTTCATTGTCACAATTTCCCCTCTCGCTGCGTCGCCCACCAGGCTCTGCGGGCCTCGCGTGGCCCGAGCCTCACTTTGGAGCCCCTGGAGACTCCGCGCGCCGCTTCTCGTTTGTTCTCGCGCCCTGATCCGCGCTGGGTAGCGCGGCCGCACTTGGGTAAACAGGGCGCAGAATCAGAAGGTCCTCCACAGACAGATGAGGGTTTTAGAGGTTTTGTTGGAGGAAAATCTACCCTTGCGACCGAATCATAATGGAACGATGTGGGTAAACTGGTCGGAATCAAGGTATTTTTGTGCAAGTAGCACAGGTAAGGCGGCTTGGCTTCCAGATCAAAGAGTGTTTGCCTAGCAAACGGATCAGACGTCGAAATCAATCATATCAGGACGCTCAATAGGCAGATCAATTCCACCGTTCCACGCGTGTAACGGAACATCCTCTTTGCAACTCTCGAGAAGTAGCACACATGTGAAGTTGATTTTGGAGAGGTCGATACCTTTCATGTAATGAATAAATAGATCAAACTTCACTTAGTATCGTATGTTCAATAGTTGAAGAGCTATTCGATCGCGTTATGCTTCTCCTAGTGGCTGCTAGTCAGCTTTGATGCTAACAGCTAAGCGATCAAAAAGCGTACAACTATTAAATTTAGAATATATAAACAACGTTTACTGATTTATTTGTACGTTGTACACACAGTAGATACATACAACCATCGTTACACTTCTCCATAATCAGGACATCGAGACATAAACATTTATAAATTAAGGAGAGTTGTTAGTGCTAGAACCGAGTAAAATACGGAGTTCCCTGAAACGGTATTTGAAGGAATTGGGGAAGATTATCGTGCAGTTTTGAGATATAACTCTTTTACCGTTTGGTGATTGCATGCAAATTAACGGAGAGTCAATAAAATTAGTCATTTTTATCCCGCTATCTGAGAAAAACGTGAAACCCTATGATACTTAATGACAATAGGATTGTTCAGAGGGAATATTGAGGTTTGGATAACTTAAAAACCTGAAAATTGTGACTTACGTCTATCTCCTACTACATCTTTAATTTTTATTTCAAGAACACGATAATTCAAAAGATTTACCATTACGAGCCTGAGCTATACAGAGTATTCATTCCAGTTGTCTAATTAAATAAATTGCCTCTAAAATTTATTTTAAAAATATTAATAATGTAGCGTTGGCAATGAATCATCAATTGTATGATATTTTGATCTATATGATGTTGACTTTTATGAAGACGCTTTTGCTTACGTTGTGCATAATAACACAAGTTAATTTACGAACATCACATTAATTATATAAAACCATAAACCTTAAATAGAGAAGTCGAGTTGACTCGGTATTCACTCTGAAACAATATTTTTAGATCATTGCTTTTTACATTAAGTTGTCAGTTTATTTACACCACATAAGTTGAAAGAATATTAAGTTTCGTTGTCAGGTTATTCTCGTTACTGTTCATAATTCATTCAAAAACCTCCGTATGCGAATAACAAGATAGCTAAATTTACATTAATATAACTTCTATTTTTTTGAGTAATAATAATTTCAATTTTGAAATAATATAATTTGTAAGACTTAATGAAAAAACAATAGCACTTAATTCTGTATTTTCAGTAATGCAATGTGAATGATCTATGCAAACACAGTATTCCAGGATGTTTCATTTACATGTAATTATCTTATGATTTACAGTTTCATTTGAAAATTGTTGTCTGATTTTATGGAAAAATTTATTTTTCACTATTATTCGATTCCCCTATTCGCAGGAGTCAAACCATGAACTAAAATTTCGGTTAATAAATGGAAAAGTAAACGTGACAAGATCTTTCATTTCTTTTCCCCAGAGTCCACTGTATTGCGAAATGGCGCATTTCCTCTCTCGACCGTTCCATTGTGACGGCCGCTCTTGAGCGAAGAGTGGGCCATCTTCCTCTCATGCGACTTTTCTCACCTGCCTGGCCATCCACTGCGGGATCCAGGAGCCGTTTCTTGGGTCCCTCCCCCGCTCCGGGAGCCGGCTTTCGTCATCTCGAGTAGGTTTAGTCCTGAGTTAATATTGTTCTAGGACAATAATTAGGCATTAGGGCTGTTGGTGCGGAAGGCAAAACAAACAGCGCGCCCGTCACTCCGCAACGCTTGCGGGGACAGGCCACGTTGCGCCGGCGACGTCCAAGGAATGTCGCGGGCGGCGGCGACGCGAGCGGGCGGTGCGGGCGAGGCGAGCGGGGCGGGCGCAGGGCGCGGAAAGCAAACAGGGCGGGGCGGGGTGGCCCGAGGGCCAGCACACCCTCGCAGGCCCTCAAGGACCGGAAACCACCTACTTGTCGTGGAGACACCACAAACGCTCCCAACGCTCCCGACTCCCTCAGACGATGCTCTTGAGGCTCTCCCGCGATCGCAACGCTCCCTACGCTCCAACGTTCCCCACGCTCCGACGCTCCCCACGCTCCCCGTTCGACGCTTTCAATGCACTCGGTATTTCACACCGTACATTTTTATTACTAACACATTTATTGTTAACACAAGGTATTAGGTACGCATCTAATAAATCCGAAAAAAGTTTATGAAGGAGCCTAGCTATTTGAGTTGTAAATTATGCACAAATTATTTTTTCATCCCACCATGTGGTTCTGGTACCACAATTCTATACATGTTTTGTCATTTATGTTGCATAGGATTCCGCATGAATAGTTGCATAGAATTCTCTGATTATTCTCGATTAATGCGATAAGAGCTCTGAATATGCCAGCTCTAAAAATTTTCACATGAATGCAACTGAATATTCAATAGTTAGAGTACACGGAATGATTGCGAATGTTGTATAACGTAAATTAAAGTTCCGCGTGTTTCCACCAATTGAACAGGTTTAAAGTTTATAAAACTTGGAATTAAAGTATATAATATTAGGCTAAAAATTATACAAGACATGTGAATGACATGAGTAACTCATTTCTGTCACTGAAAACTCCACAAATTGCGTAGTTTCATCAAAGAAATGTTTTCATCAGAGACATCAAATGTAGCGTTACGTAGTACATTCAATCAATTCTTACAGTCTAGTTTATACGTAAGATGTAATGGTAAATGAATTTGTGGCCAATGGATCCCTAACGATGATTGACTCTTCGTGAGTAAAGTCTCAAATTTATCTGAGATTTTTACATTTTGCGTAGCATGTGGCTATCACTTCACAGTAAAGCACAGAGGCTTGAAACGAGCACGAAACAAAGCGGAAGCTTTGTCGACGTCTCAGTCCAGGCACATCTGATGACCGTATTTCTAAAGTGCTTTATCGCCATGAAACATACATTTTCTTGAAGAAAGATTTTTCACCATTATCCTCACGGCCCGATAAGCCGGCGGCGATGGTGTAACGGTTAGCGTACTGGGCTGTTGTACCCAAGTTGGCGGGTTCAAACCCTATTGAAGCCGTGGAAGGGCGAAAAAATCCTTCGTACGCCTTCCTTCGGAGGGGAAGTAAAGCCGGCTGTCCCATGTTCGTATATTTACTTGCATGTAAAAGATCCTCAAACCTAAATGACGCCTCTAAGCTAAATTCAAATCACCTGTTTCTCGCCCAAGAAATACATCCTTTCTCTCCTAGTTGGTGAAAGGAGCGTAGCGAAATTTGCGTGGTCAGACGGAAGAGCGGGCCCAAGTCTCCCCACGTAAAATAAGGCAAATTCAATTCAATTCAAAAAGATTCGGCGGTTTGGGGCTAGTTTAACAGAAGACACACGCAATTGTTGAGCACAATATTTGTCCCGGGATGTAGAATCCTTTTAAGACTATAATATTGATTCCTAAATTCAAAAGAAACAAATATGCAGATATGTCACGTTCGAAATATGCTCTTAAACTGCCAAGCACTCGGAAAATTGCTAAGCGGAACTGCTATTCTTCCACGGCGTCGCTCATCAGTGTGATTTGCACGCTCGGTTAGCGCGAGCCGGAAGCCAATAAAACCACTAGGGCTGCTCGCCTCCCGCGTCGGCGGTGCGCAACCGCGGGCGAGGCGACAGCTAATCAGAAGCCGACCAAGTGTAATGAGGCGTTTGCGCAGCTTCCCCTGACCTTGCCTTGTCTTTGGGATGATGTGCTTCGCAAAACCGTCCGTTTATGCTGATCGGATACGTTTCTTCGGTCAGTAGTAAAATAACAAACTAGTGCTCTGATTAGTCGTTTACGTGGCTTCCTGTCATCCGTTACATTATTATTTTATTATTTCTTTTTTTAATGAATTTGATAATTAAATTTGTTCAAGGAAGGAAGCATTTAATTATTCAACGCATTTAATTGTTCAAAGAACAAGCATTTAATTATTAAAATGCAATGTTACTCAGTTACTACTGTTAAGGTGGTCACAATTTGGATTTCTTTTCGATTGTGGAATATATTCTCTGAGCGTAATTGCGTCCAACAAGTGACGGGTGACAATTATATATATATATATATATATATATATATATATATATATATATATATATATATATATTGAATGTTTGATAATCACACAGTATAGTAACATAGTGCTCTATCATGTGTTGTGATGGCTTACATTATTACTTATACTAAACTTAACACTTAACTACATTACTCTTGGAAATAGATGCGTTTGTCTAGATGGGGCATCCGTACATCATCAAGGGTCTGACTATTGCTTTTGTAAAGTGCAAAGGCATTCGTTAAAGATAGACATCTTTCGAAGTTGATAAGAGGTTTTAGTTGAGCTATTTTCATTTTTGCTTGTTGCTGTTTTAGTGTTATGTGTGTTTTCCAGTTGAGTCTTTTATCGAAGTTCTGCCGGAGGCATTTTACTGTTTAGTTTTGTGGTGTCCATGGAATTGTGTTTTTATTTATATGTAATGGAGGTGAGTAGGGAAATGGTCTTAGAGAGAATACATTAGCGGTTGATTATTATTTCTGGTGTGAATCAGGTTTTTCTATTAATTTTATTATTTAGTTTATTAACACATTTTATTAACACTTACCGTATTTTATTAACAGATTTTTTCATTTATACATAAAAATGAATGAGCTACAAAAATTGAGGTTATTGTATAGACTTCTGACATAGTAAACACATTTCTTTAAAACATTATGTTTCTTTAAAACATTGAAACATACGTTTCAACACGTCCTCTTCCGCGCTTTTGACTAACGTTAACTCAGACACGGAGTACTCTAAGGCCTTGAAACCCCGTTTTCGTGGGACTTACCTTTATTCGTTAGAACGTATTTCACAATATGAGACATTTCTGGACTGAAAGATTGATAATTTAGCGGTTTCGAGTGCATTAACTGCTGTGCTCAATAGTACCGTGAAGTGTAAGTTTTTGTCGTGGGAGATGGCGGTGTTCTTCCCCTCTGGAGGAGGAAAACCGGCACAATCTATAGTCGGCTGGCGGAATTTTCCCTAACCAAGTATCTCCTACAACCGGGGAACCACCCCAGCAGGAAGGAGCTCTAAGCTCCCGACTTGTCTCTCGGCATGTGTGGTAGGGGAGAGCATGTTATTATGTGTGTAATAAGGGGGGAGGACAGATCAAAGAAGAGGACGGAAAGATCGCACCCGGTCCATGGCATGTTTGTTCGAGCACTACTCCGGCACTCGCCTGGTGTTGTTCGAAAAAACTACGGATTCGAACAGCCGGCCCCTAGAATTCTCTTCAAGACATCCTCTGAATTCGACCTAGCTAGTACAAATATCTAGCTAGTGTCGAAGATCATGTCACCGCCGGGACTCGAACTCTAGGTTCTCCCGGCCAGAGGCATTGCAGTGACCTCTGTTGATGTCCTGAGCCACTTCGGCCGAGACCTCTCTGGACTTAAATGTTACATTTGTAGATCTTCTGGGGTCCCTCACTACGCAGCAGATAAAAAACACACAACATACCACTATCATATTGTCGATTTCAATGTATATGTAATTGGCTATTTGATTCTCTTCGCGATTTAACCGCACGGTTCTAAGTTTCTCTGTTTGTTGATAAACGCTTAGCAAAATTACTGTGTTTACTCTTACTCGCTAGCGGGCGCGTGAAGCACAATTTAGGGCCCAGACATTCCAAGTTGTGTTTCAGTGTGATGCTATTTTCACATTTAGAACAATGAGTGGCAAAGAGCTAAATGTTCACACGAGTACACTAGTAAAAAAATTATTAAATAAAATAAATAATTTAATTAATTAATTTACACCAGGAGAGGATATTAGACTACTGAACACTTTTTGAATTATTTCCACCAAAGCACTAAGGTAGTTTCGGAAATTACATACGAACCGTTGATCTGGAAAAACCCATTTTTTATCATAATGACATTTTTAAGACATCATTAAAAGTAAGTGAAAATGCGAGTCATGCTCTAAGTGCGAGTTTGCATGGGGAACAAATAGAGTCGAGAAACAATTCCAATTTAGGTTCGGTCGTAGGCCCTGCTCATGCCTTCGCGGCCATGCTGGTGAAGTTTATAAAGCTGATTCACTTATTATATCATAATCCAATTATTATTTATTTACATCATAAACAATTTAAAATTATGAAAGGTGAGTCAATTCTTGCTATATTAGGTAAATTAAAATATGGACATCCAAATTTAAACCACCAAATTAGATGTTCTTCTTTTGCATCTTAATGACCAGTAAAGAAGGTTTTTGAAAACAATATATTGTATAATTGATATATTTTATTACTTATATTCCGCAGGGACCTTGCGGTTCTTTTGATATGTACAGAATGATGATTTCGTTTCGATATTTGCAGTATCGGTATTGATGATGTTAACTCAATAATATCGCGTATTGACTGCATTATGTACGAAACTGCCGAATCTGTACCATAAAACACAACAAATTAATGGAATATAATGAATCGATTGTCAGAATATATTATAAATATGGATACTTGAGGTTTGATCATTAATCAGCTGAAGAATATTATATATTCGGTTCATCGATACTTCATTATATTGTTAGAGTCAATATCAAATATTACATCGATTCAACTATCCCCACATACGTATTTGGCATGTATTTTATTCAAAAATATTAGAAATTTATTGTGCGAAATATATGTTCAATTGCGGATGCTAACTAAGAATTTATGTTCATCACTATTCTCGCTCTAATGTTATAGATATTTGTATGCATCGCAAATTAGCAACGTCTATTTCATGTATCCATATTTTCAATAAAAAAATCAGAATTGAAGAAACAACTATGTTGTCGACGAATCCCATTGTTTGCATTTTCAAAAATGCGTTAATTCAACATATGTCTTGGGCTGATCCAGCATTCTGGGATTACCTGTTGCTCATTATCTCCAATGTCTTCAGCATGAGGTCGAGAAAACATTACGAATAAAGACATCACATTCTTCACATTTCTGCTTAAGTGATTATATTTCTTTGTAATATTTTTACTCATTGCAAATTTAACATTTCTCGCGTTTCGATGTTTTAAATTCTACAAATTGATACTGAGTCTCTCAAAGGTGGCTTCAGAAATTATTTAAGTGGAGGTTGTTTTTTTAAAGGACACGTCATTTTCTAGTATTTATGAATATTAATTATTACTTAATTGGTAAATAACTTTCAATTTCTGTACTTTCATTTATGAAGAACTCTAAAATAAAACTATATCGACAATTTTACAATAATTCTTCTATTCCTACACGTTTAACTAAATTTAAACTTGGAAACCCTTAATATTGTAAGTTACAAAAAGACTTAATAGCTCTCAGAATTAAAATTAATGTACAAACACTGCAAAACATGCTGAATGCGGAATCTCAAGGGAGCAGTATTTTTTCCACATTGGACAATATTCCGCTTTATACCAAGTTAAGAAAAGCAAAACGTTTGTCAGTATCTACGCTTCTTTTCTCATTGCTGATATTTTTGAATTACACGTGTTTCACAATTAGCAAGTTTTACTGTAAGAATATATCTTTTTGCACAATTTTTATAATACTTTTAAACATTTTTTAAACTGGTACATTTCCAAAGAAGAGAGCGACGTCATGGACCCTTCTAAAGCCGTCGTTGCTTTCCGTTATCAAATATCGTATTGATTCAAATATCGCTACATCGCTGGGCGGCGCGCCGCAGCGAGCGCCCCGGTGCCGCGCGGCGTCCGGCCGAAGCCCCGGGGCCGATTTACGTGACA
This sequence comes from Gryllus bimaculatus, assembly GCA_017312745.1. NCBI lineage: Eukaryota > Metazoa > Arthropoda > Insecta > Orthoptera > Gryllidae > Gryllus > Gryllus bimaculatus. The sequence goes on along the minus strand of BOPP01000073.1, from coordinate 4,972,171 downwards.
AAAGGAGGCGGCGCGCCCGCGCTACTGAGCGGAGCGGCGGGTGTCCGAGGCGAGGGCGGGCACGGCGGGAGCGGGCGGGGGCGGGGGGCGGGCGGGCGGGGGCGCGCTTCCGGCGGGGGCCTTCCGGCGCCGTAATCAAATAAAGATTGTGATTTGTTGGAGTCGTGCGTAAAAGAGGCGAGCCGGCAGGCAGTGCGAGCGTGGGGTGGTGAGTGGGGGTTAAGGGGTGGGCGCGAAGGAAGGGCTTGGGGATGGGTAAGGGAATGAACGGACGACTAGCGGCAGTGGAGAAGGCACGGTGGACGGGAAAGGAGGTAGAAAGCGAAGAGGGAGAAGGCAGGCTGGGAAGCGAGGGAAGAAGGGAGGGCGAGGAACCAAACCCAGCGGGAGGACCGCTTTGTGGCAGGGGCGAATCTGCAAGGCAGGAAGGGGAGCAGGGAGCGGGGAGCGGGGACTGAGCAGATGGTGAAAGCAAAGTAAGTGGGTGGAAGATGGAGGTGTATGGCGCAGATGTATTCGAAAGGGAGAGGGGGATTCGAAGGTAGTGGAGTGCGGTGATCGGGGGGCAGGGTCGTGGAAAGAAGTTGGGATGTCTTTTGAGAGGACACGGTGGGCATTGCGGACGGCAAGCGCGGAGGCGGGGGGGAGGAACTGGGGGGCGAGGCAGGGTGGGAAGCGGGGGATTTAGGACGTTTTCGGAGAGAGGGTTGATTCGATGGTGGGAGTGCAGAGGCGCGGGCAGGAGCCGGGAGCGGGGACGGGGATTTGGAACGTCTCCGGAGAGAGGGTAAATTCGATGGTGGGAGCGTGGAGGCGGTGCGTGTTAGCGGAGAAGTCGTCGAAGGCGGGGGCGGTGGTGTGGGCGGCGCAGAGGGAAGGAGCTGCCCGGCGAAGAAGGAAACCGAGGTTGGAAGAGGCGAGAAAGCAGGCGAGAAAAACTGCGCCCGATTCCTTCTCGATGCCCACCCGGCTCCGTCGCTTCCTTCCCCTCCCCCCGTCTCAAAGCGCGCGCTCCCCTTCGTGTAACTTGATTTGCATCTTTGAAAACGGAAGCGAAGCTAAATTTAAACGCTGTTGTTAAATCAAGCCTTGTCGATATCGGAACTGTGCGTTCTCTCCTGCTGGGAATTACTGTCGGACGCCCAAGATTTTTCCACTTGCTATTCACAGATAGTGATTGATTTTTTGGCTTTTGTCAAGAGGCCTGGCGGGCGGGTCCCGAAGGGGCTACAAGCGCCAGGCGAGAGAAGAAAGAATCGCTCGTGGGATTCTGTAAACAGGGAAGTAATGCGCAATAACTAAACGGTTGAAAAATAAATTGTCTGAAACTAAGCAATATTCAAGTGCAGTAGAAGTACGTCGTTAGAATTTTGATACTTTCCAGATTTATTCGTAAATCTTAATGTTATTCAAATTCTTTTATACAAAGTTAGTGTGGCGGAGTAAGGTATGATTGATTTTCCTATCGAATGTCATATACGTACATTTTAAAGATTTTGAAGAAAATGAGGAAATCACCCTTTTATTCCAAATATCGCTTCACAACAATTGAGTTAATAAGAAATTAAAGTTTTGCTATTTGATCTTTGTAATGTTTTAACACTATTCGGACCTGTAAGTGAGCTATTAGAAGCGATCGAAGCAATAAGCGATAAAATATTAATTCAAAAAATTTTACATTTTACCACTAATCTCGTTATAAAGAAATTAACAAGAGTTGTTTATTTTTTAGAAAACATTCCCTATGAAATTGATATTTTAAAATTATTTTCACCGTACTCTTTTTGTTAACGGCAATTTTATATTCATTCACTGTTAAATATTAATAATTGAGCGCGTGTACCCTGCTCAAAAACAAGTGACAAATGACCTGTTTCCCAACAATAATATATGTTATCTCATAGGCATCGAATTCACCTCTACGTACTAGATCATGTCGGTAGCATCTAATTTTACTGAGCAGTGAAAACTCATAATTTCCACCCTCGAAAAAGTAAGTTTCTGGACATATAAATTTCCGTTTATTAGTGCCGTACAAATACAATTTTTGAGACAAATTCAATATTTAATTAATAGTACAATTATACTAGAAATTACTGAAGATTTACAGAGAAAGGTGATACCAGATGCCTGAAGATATTGAAAATCTTCGCTAGGTTGTGCAAAAGTTTTTATTTATTCAAATAATTCATAAACTTACGAGCGAAGTATTCTCATTTCTTGAAACTGATTCGCCAATATTTTTATGGGACCGACTGACTGCCACCGGAACTCGTGAATCTCACGTGCTACATTTATTCTCCACTGGATTTGTAAGCGTTCTTTCCTTTCATATCGTCTTGTCCATGCTCACGCTCCCTCCCCCTGCCCACCCCATCCTCTGTCTTCGCCTTCACTCCCTTCTGACTTGGCTTTCGCCATCGCCGCTGACACTTCTCCGTCCGCGCTCCCGTCTCTCCCCGCGTCAGTCTCCGATGCCGTCTGCATTCCCTTTCTCCACCTCCGTCCCCACTTCTACTTACGTCCCCTTCTCTTATTTATCCATGCCACTATCCCCGTTTGTCTTCCGTCCCCGCCCGTCTCCTTCCTTGTCGCTGTGCCTGGCCGCATCTCCACATCTACTCCCACCCCTCTGTGCCTCCCTCTCCGTACTCATCTCCGCCTCCGTCTTCTCCGCCTCCAGCCCCGCCCCGCCGCCTCTCCGCCCCGCCCCGCCGCCGGCGTCGCTTTCGCCTGAGCGGCCTCCAACGAACTGTCGCCTCGGCAACGCGCTGCCGCGCCGCGCCGCTCACCTCCGCAGCTTTATAATGGTGCTGTTGTTTGCGATTTCCTAAAGAATTTGGAAGCCCTTTTCATTTCATTCTCTCTCGATTCGCCCGATTCGTCGACTCGTTCGGCTGAGCGCGGGGCACCAGACGTGCTGCGACGTTTCTTGAAACGCGGTCCTGCGGGCCGTGAAATGCTGTTGTGATGGAATCGTAGGTTCATACACGTTCTCTCTTCGCCCTCCGCAGCCTCAATCTTTGCGTTGCGATGGTGGGCGTCAACTGTCATCTCAAAATGTCGTTTCGTGAATTCATTTTCATTCCTTTGTAGTTTCATCCCACTTCCACGAGTAGACTCAAATGTTCAACTGTTGGGCGAGAGCAGTTCGAAATGAAGCTTCCGGCACGAAATCTCTCACAATTACAAATAATAATGTACACACAAGGAATACATGTTTTTGACTGAAAGTTAATAACAAGTAATAGTGTTTGAAAAAATAATGAAACTAACATTTTCAGCAAATTTATTGCTTTTTTAAAGGAATCTATCTCTCAAGATTCGTTACTACGAATACAACCATAACACCAAATAATAATAATAATAATAATAATAATAATAATAATAATAATGTTATTTCTAGTAAAAATTAATAAATACATTAATAAATTTATTAATAATTACACTTTTTGAACATGTTCTTGTGGAAATAGCAAAATATGTATCATTCTAACAATATGCTCTAAATATTATGCAATTATAAAGACTTCCAAAATATGTAAAAACACGCATTATAAAAATCGAATTTTTATAATGCATGAACCTTGTTCCATGGACATATTACAATATGCACCTTGTAGCTGCCTAAGAGCGTCCAATCAGTCCTCTGATCCTTAGACACGACTAGTACTGCAACAGTCAGTAGTTGAGGAAGAAATGGAAAACTTCAAGTAGAACGCACTCTACGGTACATATTCTGCGCGAAAAAGCCAATCAAAATGTTACTTTGACATGTTCATGTGGATCACAGAAGGATCGTTGTACCCCAAGGCTGAGGACCTCAATACAACATCAAGACACAGGATCAAAACATTGTGTCAAACGCAGTTAATTATCGTAGGGTAGTAAATGATAATAGGAGAGTGTGTTTCGAAGGTTTGAAACCATCCAGAGTATATTTGCAGACTGAGCCTTCGCAGTAAAGAACACCTAAAAGGTGTTACGTGGTCAAAAATTGGAATATCAAACCATTCCATTCTATCCCGTTTCACGCTTGGAAAGTACCAGCGAATGAAGGTCTTTTTTCGTGGAATGTTCCATTCTGATATTTGTGTCCAGTGAAACACTTTCATTCTTAATAAGTCCAGACGCCTCAATGCCAGTTTTAAACGTTCGTTCGCGTTTGGACGTCTCAAGTGTAACAGTTTCCCGAAGGTGCTCACACCCGGTTTTTGCTGAAAGAGTTTACCGCGACTCATGTTTGAAAGAACAACTTGCACCTTCAATGTTTATCAAAATAATACCCGGCGCAGATTTTCTCACATAAGAGTTTAGTACAATCATGAAACCGTAACTTGAAGAAAACTGGGAGTTGATGAAGGAAGTTATGATGAACGCAATGGATGAATGTGAATGAAATTGTCACAACAGCAACATTTGATTTCGAAGCTCGGTCGGTACAGCATCTGAGTAACAGAAGGTCCCGGCCTCGGATCCCGCTGGGATCAAATATTTGCCATTTGTGAGAATCCAATTTTACGAGCCGCTATATTTAGGTCCTTATCTACGGCATTGACGCCACATTCACTCGTATTTACTCGGACGGTGTAACAGTTATCGCGAAAGTGTATAGGCCCCTTCACAGATTCTCTATCGTATTGTATATGGCAGTGGATATATTGAGTGATCCTCCTTGAATGAACTAGATAATTATTGGGTGTTTCCAGACGTGATAACTATTATGCTCGTTAGTCCCTTTAATGTAGTTCATATTATATCCCAGGAAGTGGCAGAGTTCCTCCACCCACAAGAACGTGAGATCCGGTCCTCATCCCCAACCCACACATCGGCTTGAGAAGGCTCTCCCCTGTCGGGATAAGCTATGAGTTTCTGCCTGGTTTCCCGAAATAACCGGTAGTGTACTGCATGTTAGAGTGTGTGTGTATAAGGGGAGAGAGGAATACAAGGATGAGGAGGATGGATCGCGCGCGGTCCGTAGCTTGTGAAGGTACTGAATTGAATTGAATTGAATTTGCCTTATTTTACGTGGCGAGACTCAGGCCATCAGGCCCGCTCTTCCGTCTGACCACGCAAATTTCGCTACGCTCCTTTCACCAACTAGGAGAGAAAGGAGGTATTTCTTGGGCGAGAAACAGGCGATTTGAATTTAGCTCAGAGGCACATTTAGGCTTGAGGATCTTTTACATGCAAGTAAATCTACCAACATGGGACAGCCGGCTTTACTTCCCCTCCGAAGGAAGGCGTACGAAAGATTTTGTCGCCCTAAAAATGCACGGCTTCGATCGGGTTTGAACCCGCGAGCTTGGATATAAGAGTGCGGTACGCTAACCGTACCGTATCGCCGCCGCACGCTCCGGCATTCACCTGGTATTGATTTGAGAACTACTTATTTCTCATTTCACAATCTCTTCACATTACGTTTCAACATACTAGAACGCTCTCGAAATTGTTCAATAGTTTAAAACGTGGCGCGAGGAGAGCGGTAGTCAAACTGGATGAAATCATTACTGAAAAATAAAGCAAGCGTAGAGTCTCTGTTCAAATTACATCCCGTCTGGTGCGTCACTTTTCTGTATCGATGAAAAAAATGATCCTCTAAAACGGGCTTTAGGCGCGAGATTGATTTTCGTTCGCACAGATCAGCAGGCTGTGGCACTGCGCGACCCGCCGGAGCGAGGCAGGCCCGACGAGCGCAGGGGGAAGAGGAAGCAGGGCCTGGGCAGGAGCGGAGGCGGGGGCGGGACAGGTCGAGCGCAGGCTGCACACGTATGCGTCGGGGCGGTGCTGCCTGAGGGCGCGCGGCCCGGATAACGGCCGGCTCTGGCGCCAACTCCGTCTCCTAGCAACCAAA
>BOPP01000073.1:4952898-4962990 GCA_017312745.1 Gryllus bimaculatus | reverse complement strand
AGCACGGAGTGCGCGCGCGAGCCTGCTTCAACGGCTTGCTCGCCGTCGTCGCGCGGTGGCGTCACACTTCCTTTGCAGCCCAGCAATCGGTGTTTGCGGCCTCGGCGCCTCGGGGCGGCCGCGCCCGCGCGGCCGCTCAGAGTGCGGTCGCACTCCTGCTGCCCTCACTCACACCTATGTTCAGCAGATCTCCACCGGCGCAGCCTCAACCCACCGAACCCACGACCTCCACCGTCCAAGCCGCCGGCCGCGGGGGCCGAAAAATTGGACAAGCCCCTTAGAGCATTGTTTATTCTGCGCAGGATGGGAGCATTCATACGTTTTGTTTATCAAAATTCAAATGATTTTAAAAATTAATTTTGTTTATGCGCCCAAGGCCGGGAAATGTGACAAAAGTCTCGTAGAATTTTATTGTCGGGGTGTATTTGTTTTCCGCTCGGTGCGAGCATGCGATGATTTTAGGGGCCTGGCGTTTTGCACCAGCTGCTGCCGTGGCCGTGGCCAGTGCTTGCCGACAATGAATGTATTCCTGTTATTCCGTTGTGAGGCGAGCGAGCATGGGCGTCTAAATAGTAAGTAAAGCACGCGATGAGGAGCGGATCGCGCACTGCGAGGTGTGATAGCGCTCGTCTTTCTGCTCCGGAGAACATGGGGCCGGAAGTCTGCATTTTAATAAAATGTCCGCAAACCTGTCATTTTTCCTCATGAAATTGTCGGGAGATGTTCTTTGAAATGCAGAAACGAAGGATTATATCTTAATAGTAAAAGCAGGCAGGTTCTTCCTTTTCAGTAAATTGTGTTTAGGAGTTCCTTGCTGATGATTATTATGATGATTAAAGATCCGGCGTGCTTTCGCTTGAGTGTTACGGAGTAATTCCAGCTGGCAGGACCCTAGGTCAGTTTTTGTTGATCACAGCGATGATTTTACGCCGCAGCCTGTAAATTAATGGGTGAAAAACTTTTACTCGCCAGAATGGTTTGTTCTATGTTCTTGGGTTTCGACAATGATTGTGAGAATGCTACCGTTAAATGTTCTCCTCAATTTGGGATTTGCGTGGCTCGACTATCTTGGCGCAAATTTGAACGTCGGAGATTCAAGTGAATAATTCGGGCCGCTGATCAATCGCTAGGAGCAAATACTTGTATGCAGTGAACCACGGCTTAATTTCTTGAAATCTGCGACGGGCAGTGGAGTTAGGGGTTTGAGGCGAGACGTTCAGAGTTTTGTCAGGTAGGTAGATAAACGGAAGTTTGTTTAACCGGTACTTGAAGGGACTTGTTATTCAGGTCATTATTGCAAAATTTAATTCTATGAATGAGAAAATTAGAGACAAGCTAAAGGAGGAGTTTGCGTTGCGAAATTGGTAGAGGGATACAATTTTTATGTGAACTAACACGGTACAGTTTTCCGTTTTATTAGCAGAGTAACGAGAAGTCATAATTGTTTGCTTCCATGTGAAACATGTGGTTAGTTGGTATGAATTCGATTTTTAAAATTTTATGGACCTTTGTAATTTTATCGGATTTCGCAACCCGATGATGTAAATATATCTTTGGTTCTTTTTGCACCGAATATCATATTACGGATTAAGTGATGTCTGTCTGATTAAAAAATTCAAAAAGAATCGTCGATGTGATAAAAACGAACGTAAACACGAGAGTTTCCTGAAATATAGCTGGTTGATGGTTGATACGATTGGCGTGAAAATTGTTTTTGGTTCATGTATTGGCAAGTGAACTCTCTACTAGGAAGTCAGGTGCGGGTATTGGATGTATAAATGAAGTATTATTGTTTTTATCAGTATGTCAGAATAATAGTAGACAAGTTTGGGCTCTAGGCTGTGAATTTGACCTACAATATTTTTGGCGAACTTGGGTATTACTTATTTTCATACGGAGGCTTTCGATCTCGATTCGGAATATTTCATGAAGGTTTTGGTGGTAGGTTTGACTTTCAAGTGTCGGGTTAACTCGATCAATACGGTGCGTGAAATGAATCCACCTAGTGGCCTTAAGTCGCACCACGCCTCCCCAGCATTCGTAACCGTAATTTTCGGGATGAGAGGAAGACAGTTAATTATAACGGTCAAACGCAATTCAGAAATGAATGGTTGTAAAAAATTAAAAAGGGCGCTGGCAAACAATAAGTGTTCGTGATCGAGCTAGAATATTGCCGAGAACAGTTCAAGGAGTAGCCGCTGCGTGTCCATTCTCGGGCACATCCGGATCCCATCTCGCCCCATGGCGCGCCGTCCGAGTGCATCATCCGAGAGCTCCCGCGCCGTCAATGTCTGACCCCGGTGCCAGATCCCTTCTGTCGGCTCCCGTTCTCGCCATACCCTCCATCTGTTTTCACGTCGAACCCATGCTCCGTCCCGCTCTTCCAGTTGAGCGCCCCATTTCTTATACATCCTCGGCTGCCTCCCTGGTCGCTGGGCCGCACGGAGCGGCCACGGTCCGCCAGAGACTGTACAGCCGGGGGTGTTGGGGGCCGCGGGCCGGATCGGCCGGGGCAGTGTTGCTATAGGCGCTCATTACTTATTATCCCGGTGCGTGCTGGGTGGGCGTGGCCGTCGAGAGCGGGGACAAATGGATGGTCTGGCCGGGGCCGAGGTGTTTTAGCGAGAGGCGGGGGCGAGGGGTGGAAGTCGGGACGCCCGGACAGAGCCGGTCGGCGGGGGGGGGGGGAGCGGCAAGGGAGCGGTGGGGAGCGCAGAGAAGCGCGCAGCCCAGGGGCAGCCGGCACGGGCGGGCGGTGGGGGCCCACCCGGGGAAGGGCGGGAGGAGCTGGCGGGGCGGGGCCAGGCGAGGGGCGGGGATTTTGGTTGCCTAGGAGACGGAGTTGGCGCCAGAGCCGGGTTATCCGGGCGGCGCCTCAGGCGCACGCGCCCGCGCATACGTGCTGGCAGCCTGCGCTGCCTGTCCCGACCCGCTGTCCGCTCTGCGACGGCTGCTTCCTCTTCCCCTGCGCTGTCGGGCCTTTGCTGCTCGGGCGGTGTCGCGCAGTGCACAGCCTGCTGATCTGCGCGGCGAAAATCCTAATAGTCTCGCGCCTAGAAGCCCGTTTTAGAGGATCATTTTTTGCATCGATAAGAAGAAGTGACGCACCAGAGGGATGTAATTTGAACAGAGAATTCGCTGTGGTTATTTGTGCGTAATTGATGTTATCCAGTTTGACTACGTTCGCTGCGCGCCACGTTTTAAAACTATTGAACAGTTTCGAGAGGTCTAAGTTGTTGAAGTAATATGAAGAGATTGTGAAATGAGAAATAAAGTAGTTCTAATTCAATTACCAGGTGATGGGCCGGAGCGTTGCGGGGCGGCGAGTACGGGTACGGGTTTTGGTATCGCTACTGCGGTTGTATCCAGGCTCGCGGGGTTCAACCGATCGGGAAGCCGTGCATTTTTGGGCGACAAAGTTCTTCGGTACGCCACCCCGCTTCCTTGGAGGCGCAGTAAGGCGGCTGTCCCATGGTGTAGATTTGTACTTGCATTAACAAGATTTCGAGCTCGAAAATGGTGCTCTGAAGCTAGAATTCAGATCCCGGCCTGTTTCCTCGCCGCAGATAGGCCACGCCCCCTTGGCGCCGCGAGCACCGCTGACCGACAACCCCGCCTCCGCCTCCGCTCCGCCACGGCACGCTACGTCACCGTCCATAGTGCCTCAGGCCCTCAATTGACCGACAAATTAAAGGGCTTTCCTGATGGATGCAGGCTGGCTGACGGAAGACTTAAAAAAAGGGGAAGCGAAAGCAAAAACCAGCAGAGGATTGTGCTAAAAAGCAATTGAAGATCCGAATTTTTAAAAGGATTAATCTCTAAAAATACATCTCGCTATTTAATGAGAAATGTGCTCGAATTAAATATTTTCAGAGCATTGTCATTTTTACATAGCCGATACCATGACATGTCGTGATAACATTGCTATTTCTTCAATAATTGAATTTTTAATTTCTTCAAATTTAATTACATTATACTTACTTTGCAAAGAAAAAAATCTACATTAAAAGCTTAACAATCTTGAGAACGTAAATATTTAAATTTCTATTTGGGCAACACTGGTTGTGTGACGTAAACATAAAAAAAATGAAAGGAAAATGTAGATGAATGTATGGGAATTAATTGTAAATTATCTAGTAAAGGAGTATGTTGATTATCACATATAAATGATCAAAGTTTGCAATGTTCGAGATTCATTACCATTGTGTAGTTTTAATACCTCTGACACCTTTTAGATTGTCAGAAAATAATAAATTTCTAAAGTATCTAAAATTTTTTATAACCATTCATCCTAATGTGAGGTATGTATCTTTATTTATTCATAATAATGAATTTTAGTAAATTTACCTTTATACTTTTTCCTTGCTTTATGCTCTAAACACGTTCAATTAACGTAGCAGCAGTAATCGAAATAGATTTACTAGATTTATTTTAGAAAAATAAAATAAAAAACTGCATGTGACGTATAGAGGGGAAATACAATTGTAAATTAATGATGAATTTAATGTTGAATAGTAAACCCTCATTAAATGCAAAATGATTAAACACTAACCCGTAATCTAGTTTAGAGGGAAGACCCATGCTAGGGACAAACCTTTACAACTTACTATATATATATATATATATATATATATATATATATATATATATATATACTTATGTGCCAGTATTGTAACAACGTCTCTTAGTCATTTTTGGGCATCGGGCGTATATGGAGCCATCGTCCGTTAGTAACTGGAGTTCTCAGATAGTCACCCATCCGGAACCTGTGGTGTCTAGAGTTGCTTAACCTCCGTGACTTTTTCTCGATTTTTAATAAACAGAATTCAAAAACACAAAGTCCTTCTTTGTTAAACACATTAAATACAGTATTGATTTGCCAGTTGACTCACTTTCACAGTATAGTTCTGTATTAATTTTCTCCAATTCCCAAAATGGGCACAACAAATCAAATGTAAATCTTCAATATCTGAAATATATGTAAACAATGATTTTACTCGAAGCTAATTTTATGAAAATAGATTTTGGCCGCCTGATCTTCATCTGCGTTAATTGCAAATCTCTTATGAATACGCATTTTCTAATTAAGTAAACCAATTTCGCAATGAATTATTTCAATATTACAATTCAATATTCCGAAATAGTTTCTTCTTCTTTTTGATTGAAGTAAACCTAAATTCACACATATTTTGTAAACAATTTACTGGATACGCGGTGGAACGAAAACGACATGAATTTTCATTCTTAAGTTGACCACTTGTCTAGTCGTAAGGCATTGGCCACAAAAGATCATCGCATTTCGCAGTATTGGTACCACATAGCGATTATTGTTAAGAACACAAATTTTAGAAACAAACTCGGAACTTTGTTTCTAAAATCCCTAACCCTCTCTTTGTTTATCTGACGAAATAATAGAAACGAGATAATATAGCAAGAGAGAGAGATAATCGTGACGAGAAAATATTTGATTGGCTGTTATCAAGATCCACAGATGTAATCTTCATCAAAATGAATTTCTTAGTAATAGTAAACTGATGCAAAGACAAAACCGTCGAAAATACTAAGAAATTCATATTGACGAAGATGTATTTTATTTCTTTTTTACTTACTTGAAATATGAATGAACTTGAATTATAAGTGAGTGTTGTGGGCAACACTCGATTTTCGCTGCTCTATAAAGGTAACAAATTTAATACCTTTTAAATAGTCGACTGTTATCTCGAATCGAAAGCTGTCCTAAACAATTCTAAATACTGGAGGCAGAGATTGTGAACTTTTTACTATTTAAAATAACTTCTAAGTGAATTTGCACATGAGTTGCCGTAAAAAATATTTGCTTACGAACTTTAAAAATATGGAAGAAAATACAGAAAAACATAGAAGAACACTAGAATATTATTATATTATACTTCTGCGGTACTGGCTATTCGAATTTACTTACCATTTGTCTTTTAATTCCATTTTACTGATAAGGAATCGGACGCAGGGAATCGAGAATTGGTACTAGGGTTTTACTAGTAAATACGAAATCATTCATGCGAAAATGGAATAGTGAAAGTTTGCTTTTTCCAAACATTCAAGAGATGTTACTCCACACGCAGACACACAAACCTTGCGCACGACTGTTCACACTGCGATCCACCCCATTTTCGTAAGAATATCGTTGATTAGAATGAGAGGTAGGGGATAGGGGAGAACCCCGAGAAAACCTGCCGCAAGCCTGCTACGCCCCCCACTAAGTCCACATGGACCGACCGCGATTTTAATCCCAGAACCCTGAAATGGCCTATGAGCGACCTGATAACTATACCACGGGTCATCCAAATATCGTAGAAAAAGGTATCATAAATTAACCTTCCTCGAATATAAAGATCACCGTTAAAGATGTCAATGAAACTAAAGTTTCTCATGACAGCCTTGGATCCTAACCCCTGCTAAAAGTCAACACGCATCGGTTCGCGTAATTTAAGCGTAATAATTTAATTTAATAAGTAAAGCGACCCCCTCCTACACACACACACACACACACACACACACACACACACGACACGAATCACACACACAAACACGCACACACACAACATCATACACGCCCTTGATCCTTGTAGGCTATTTGGCGCGTCTCGCAGAAACCAATTCAAAGATCAAACTCACGACCTCACCCCCGAGCTCGCCCAGCCATTCCCGACCTCCCCCACTGGCTAGGCCCCGTACATGAACTGAAAGCTGCATTACTGTATGACTCAAGGCGCCCTCCCACGTGAACCCCGAAAACCCTTCCGATGTTCCCACGTGTCGCGCTCTTTAGAGCCCAAGCTCGCGCCCGGGCCAGAGACGGATCGACCACGCCATGGAGCCGCCTTTCCACCACGAGGCCGATCTAGGCGAGCGCGCCGCGCAGGACGCGAGAAGGCGGCGAGCACGCAAGCAGACAAGACCGCTTCTCAACCGCTTGTAGGGCCTACTCGCCAGACGGCCCACCACTTCGCAACGTATGGTCGACCCCAACGAGGGACGTCCAATAGCACCACAAGCAAAGCAGCCGCCAGAGAACGCGCGGCACTCCCCATACAGTCCCTACCCCAAGCCCCCGCGCCCCATCCCCGAAGCCCCGCCACTGCGAGGCAGCGAGAACAACTGGAACCGACCAACGGAACCGAAGACCCACCACAGGCAGGCGACAGCGCGCACCGCCCACCACACCCAGCCCACCGCCCCGCGAAACCCCCGCACCACCGATCACACCCAGCCACACCCACACAAGAAACAGCCCCGCACATGCCGCGACACCAAAGCGCTAAATACAAAAATCTTGAGACCCAGACACACCCCCCCAACAAGCAACAGTCAAAGACCGCAACCCGCAAGACAGCCCCCAGCACCGCGCTCAACACCGGGCACCACGCAAACACCCGAACGGCCCCGGACCCGACGCCACCCCGAATCGGACACCCAACCCGAAACCCAGCCCAGCCCCCACCACCGCCCGCCAACCCCCCCGCGAACCCCTACCTCCAGCACACACCCCGAACGCCCCCACGTCGCCACAGGCACACCACCCGCCGCCGCAGCCCACACAGGCGGCCGAGGCGCCATACGGACCCGCGACGTACCAAGGTCGACCACTGACGCGCGCGGCGGGGGGCTGGGGCGCGACACGTGGGCGCGCTGCGAGCTGGGGCAGGGGAGGGCGGGCGCTGGGCGCGCAGGTGTGTCCGCCCCCGTCGGTCCGGCGATGACGAGCGCCTATGCGGGCGATGCGTTTCCAACGCGACGGGACGCACTTATATTTGGACAAATTCACAACAGCGCTTAGAGGAATAAGGGACCCTACCTGAATTGTGTTAGATCAGAAGTCTTGCAGCACACTTTGACTGCGGCCGTCCTAGGAATTCGAGTCCACGGGGTGATTTTGATGCCAGTTTAGCCAGAATCTAGTCTGGAGGAGAGATCTTTTGCTCCACCGGCCTATAGTTCTAGTGGAAGTTTTTCGTGTTTTTTTCGCACGAGTATCAGCCGAATTGGTACAGTACTCCATCAATGAACCAATGGGACTACTCGCCGATCTGTACTACAATTCATGTCGGACGACCTCGCCGTGGCCGCTTAGTGTTTTGACACTGTTAGGCGGAATCCCACGCTGAGCGGAATCTTGGAGGGATATTCCCTTAACCTATTCTCCGGTTCCAAGCGCAACGCATCGAAGTCAGTGTCGAGGTTGTAGGGCAATAAAATCCTTGCGTACGCGCTTCCGTACAGACGGGGAAGTAAGAGCCGCGCTGTCCCATGTGAACATTTCCTACATTAAAAGCTGTCAAGCCTAAGTGAAAAGGCTCTGAGCTAACATTCAAATCCCTTATGTTCCACTCGCCTCAAGAAATAACTTCCTTTCTCCCGCTAGTTGTGTGAAATTTGCTGTGTTGTAGAGCGAAAAAAATTTGCTGGCAGAGTATGAGCAGGCCTCCATCGTGCTGAGTGTTGTCAAGTTAAAATAAGGCTTCAATCAACTCAATTCTCCTTGCAAAGCCGACCCGTGAAGGTCCAACCGCTAAGGAGTTCACTTACGGCCGCGAGAAAACACAGCCAACTTCTCAAAAGATAAAAGACAATTCCGACCTAACGGCCTATTTTCGTAGTATTGACGTCCCCAGGGGACGTCGAAATAATCATATCAGTCAATCAACACAATCAATAAGAAGATTCTAAAAATATGAAGATTTCTTAAACAATAAGGTGCCCTCACTCTACAGACGCCGAAATAATACTTCACAGACGCATCCTCGTCCCGAAACGAACCCCGTAATGAGTGATTCCGCTAACCTGATCCCGGAGAATGTCAGACACTGCCATTTGCAGACGCTATTCATGAACGAGTTGTAATGGGCGAGCACACGCTCTGAAGGTTTTGTACAATGAAAGTCCCTGTTTGGACTGTGTCCCTTCTCGAAATCTTAGTAAATGTTGTCTTATACAGCTTTCTAAATAATTTTCCATATTTTACCTTATCTTTTCGTAATAATTGAAACACTCTTGCGTTCTCTGCCAACTAACACTTTTTGCTGTATCGAAAATCATTTGTCATCTTTTTTCTGTAGAAGTTAAGACGTACCGAACATGATCTAAATGGTCTCCAAAGAAGTAGCACGAAGCTCGAGGAACTCCAAGAGTAAGCAGACCCAAACTCTCTAAAACACATAAAGCTACTCTCCAGAGCCGCCTCCACCGTTTCTCTCGTCGTCGACGTTAGAGATGCACCGGGACCGCAGGAGATCAACGCCCCGAGGAAGAGCATATTCTCCCTGCCTAATGCCCGGTTTTACCTTTCTCCGTCCTTTATTGTGACTTATGAATCGTAATACCGTGCGGTTTCCTTCCTCAACCATTCTCTGCCTGCAAAAGCACTCACGTACACCACTGAAATCTGCGATTTTCGACCGTTCCTCCTTGTTCACCGAGAAACATTTACCATGCGGCTAGCATTCGCGTTTATTCCTCGTCTTTCTCGTGCCCTGAACTTGATCCGAATCATTGAATCCCTCGCAATTAACTTGATCGCTTGGAACTCCCACTCCAATAAGCATTCGCCAAACTCTTATTCAATACAAAGCTAAGCGGTTTTTAAAATACACCCCCTTCCTTTTTAGGCCAGTTATCCCAGTTTGACGCCCATCCGACCCTTCTACTCATTCCGTTAGAAATAATTTGCAACTGCTCCTTTTGTATGAGTTTCAAAGCACTTCTAACTAAACATGGTTAACCCTATCCTGCGGTCAGTTAATACCACCTCAGGTTCGGCTAATCAAGGAAACATTCAAATATCCTTACATAGACTTCCCTGTAATACACTGTTCTGCTAATTTATATAAAAATCAACCCCCTTAAACTATTGTTTAAAATCACTAATAAAAATTGCACCCAAAATAATTTAAAACCAAGTATAACGCGCATCATTTTAATTCCCGCTCCCAAATATATTAGAAAAAAAGTAAGTTACGTTTGTATGTATATTGTGCTCTAATTTAGGGCTACTAATAATAGTTTTACCTTCACAATAAAATGCGTCCTTACCGGGGGTCCTGCGGGGGTGTGTTG
>BOPP01000073.1:4932106-4950785 GCA_017312745.1 Gryllus bimaculatus | reverse complement strand
ACCACCAACCCTGCGCTCCGCCCGCCCTCCCTCCCCACTCAGCGCGCCGCCAATTCGTGCGCCCAGCCCCCGCGCCGCGCCGTCGTGCGTCGACGGGCTGCTGTTCCGCGTGCGGGTTTTATTTATTTTCAGGCGAGCGAGCACATGTCATATAATGTAATGTGATATAGTAGTTTTTTCCGCTGCAATTTACTATTATTTTTGGTGATTGTTTGCTCGTGAAATTAATTTTCATAATTGTTATTGCGATGTAATTGCACAAGAAGAAAGATTGCATTGCTGTTTTAATTAGCGCCCTTTTTGTTGACGAATAATTCAAATTGTTTTTCCTCGACGCAGCGTGTACGTATGTAGTGATTTGATTGTGTGGGAAAGTAAAATATGGTTGAATATTTATTAGTCAAAATTTGTTTGCAAAATGTAATGACCGTCGTATTATTTTTCATTAGCTGGTACTGGATGCTAATTGAATTTATCATGACGTGCGGTTGGGTCCAGGGTGGTGTCCGCCGGTCGCGTCCGGCGATGACGAGCGCTATGCGGGCGTTGCAACGCGACGGGACGCACTTGATGATTGAGGGACAAATTCACAGACAGCGCTTAAGGAATAAGGGACCCTACTGATTGTGTTAGATCAGTGTCTGCAGCGACATGACTGGGCGGTCCTAGAATTCGAGTTCCGACGGGGGCTGATTTTTGATGCAGTTTAGCCAGATCTAGTCTGGAGGAGAGTTCTTGCTCACGGCTAGTCTGATCGGAAGTTTTTCGTGTTTTTTTCGATCGATATCAGCCGAATGTGGGTGCAGTACTCGAATCAATGAGCCATGGACTACTCGCGATCTGTACTACATCATATGTCGGGAGACCTGCCGTGGGCTTAGTGTTTGACACTGTTAGGGCGGAGCCCCGCTGAGGGAGATTCTTGGAGGGGATATTCCCTCCTAGTTCGCGGGTTCAAGCCTGATCGAAGTCGTGGATGTTTAGGGCAAAAAATCCTTCGTACGCCTTCCTACAGAGGGGGAAGTAAAGCCGGCTGTCCCATGTGAGTACATTTCCTACATGTAAAAGCTTGTCAAGCCTAAGTGAAGTCTCTGAGCTACATTCAAATCGCCTGTTCCGTCGCCCAAGAAATACTTCCTTTCTCCGCTAGTTGGTGAAATGTGTGTAGCGAAATTTGCGTGGTCAGAGGATGAGCAGGCCTCATGGTCTGAGTCTTGTCAAGTAAAATAAGGCTTCAATTCAACTCAATTCTCCTGCAAGCCGACGTGAAGGTCGACGGAGGAGTTCACGTTACGGCGAGAGGAACACAGCAACGTCGCAAGATAAGACATTCACTAACGGGGCTTATGTTCGTAGTAGTTGACGTGCCCAGGGACGTCAATTAATCATTCAGTCAATCAAACAATCAATAAGAGATTCTAAGAAATATGAAGTTTCTTAAAATAAGTGGTCACTTACAGACGTCTATATTTCACAGACGCTCCTCGTGAACGCGTAATGAGTGATTCCCTAACTGATCGGAAATGTCAGACATGCCATTTGCAGTAGCTATTTCATGAACGAGTTGTAATGGGGAGCACACGCTCTGAAGGTTTTCGTACAAGGAAAGTTCTGTTTGACTTGTGTCCTTTCGAAATCGTTAGTAAATGTACAGTTCTAATAATTTTTCCATATTTTTTACCTATCTTTTCGTAATAAGTGAAAACTCTTGCGTTTGCAACTAACATTTTGTTATCGAAATCATTGTCATCTTTTTTTGTAGAAGTTAATGCGTAGGAACATGATCTAAATTGGTAAAGAGTAGGACGAGTGAGGAACTCCAAAGTAGCAGACAAACTCTCTTAAACGAATGCACTTGGCCCCTAATTTCTCTGTGTGGTAAATGTCGGGAGCGGAGTCCGCCGAGGAAGAGCCATTTCTCCTGCTAATGCCGAGTTTTACTTTCTCGTCTTTATTGTGCTTATGACTCGTTAACACCGGGTTTTCTTTCCTCAACCATTCTCTGCCTGCAAAGCACTACGTAACACTGAATTGCATTTTCGCGTTTCCTTTGTTCCGAGAAAACATTGACCATGCGCTAGCATTCGCCGGTTTTTATTTCCTCGTCTTTTTGTGCCTGTGATCCGCATTGATCCTGGCAATTACGATCGCGAACTCATCCAATAAAGCATGCTACAACTCTTATTAATAAAAGTAGTTTTTAAAATACACCCCCTTTCCTTTGAGGAGTTATGCAGTGACGTCATCGCTTACTTCATTCTTAGAAATAATTTTGAACTCTCCTTTTTGTATGAGTTTCAGAGCACTTCTAACTAACATGTTTAACTCTTTATCCTGGGTTAATAACTTGGTGGCTGAACAGGGACATTCAATATTTTACATAGAATTGTATATTGTTTTGTAAATATTAAAATTAATGTTAACTATTTTTATAAACACTAATAAAATTGATTCACATTTTAAACAATAGGTAACGCATATTTTTTAATTGCTGCCCAAATATATTAGGAAAAAGTAAGTTACGTTTGTATGTATATTGTGTTAATTAGTCTAATAATAGTTTTATAAATTACGAAGGTTTTAATTTTATAGTAATTTTGATTACTTAAATTCTGTTTCTACATTATTAGGGCGTCCCGTTGTTTGGTCATGCTTAGAGCGAAACGCATATTGTACGTAGCTGAGTACCGTATTAAGTATTGGCTTCATTTTGTTATGCATTACTCACATAATATTTGGAAAAGAAAATACTTTCTAATGGTTGTGGATAAATTATATTTTGCTTATGTCTTTTTTATTCAATTCTTTTTTCACTTCAGGAGTATTTCAAAGGGATTTTTATTATTTTTACTGTGAAAATAATATCAATTCTAAAAACGAAAAAATATTCTATATATTACAAAAACAACTCAAAATGTTGGGCATTTGTACTTTAACACGAGGGATACACTCAGCTAGATGAAATGTATGAAATCATCGCGAATTCATTGTCATGTCGGATTTTGCTCCATCGTGCATGCTTTGTATGATCGTGTTATTGCATTAAATCTTTTTTGTTAATGTCCCATTTCACCAACTTCCTCGATTTAATCTCAAAACGTATGGTTTGGCATTTCTCGTTGGTAATCATTCTCTGTGCACATGTGTTTATGAATTGAGTCATTTTGAATTCAGTATTGAATAGCTGTAAGTTGGGGTGATCACGTAATGAACGGCTGGCGGATTCACCGTTTTCAAGTGCCTTCCTTCTGTCGCGCAGCGCTCTCGTAGTTATTGTTGCAGGTACGGTAAACAGAACCGCGAGCTATGTCCATTTCTACATTATGTGTGCATGGGTTCACAGTGAGCCCGTCGCGTTTATTCGGCATTTCACAAACGTTTGGTTTATATTTGCCGTCTCGTGACCAACACCAACAGTGGATATTGGATCCTGCTTGAACGTGCTACTACACAATAAAACTGTGGTAAATCTTGTGCCGGCTTGCAGTGAAACTGGCCAGCAGAGCAACATCGATTATTGCAGAGTAATACTGTATATCCGCTTTGCGTTAAATACCTCAAGGTAGATAATTTCTAAATGAACAATTTTCAACTATAAATGAAAATTACGTTTAACTGTTGAACACAACTTTATGATGTGCTGAGTAATCTGTATTATATTCTGTGAAGTTACAATACCACGATATATATTGTATTCCTTCGTCCCAAGTGAAAAAATGACTAATTTGGAGTAAAGAAACGACATATTCCCAGCAATGAAAAGCACATATACTTAAATGCAATCAGATATTGGTTTATAAATGAAACTTTTGTGTATATCATTTCATTTTATAATCGCAGTGAATTAGAACGCAATAGAACTAGTACTAGAATATTACAAACTCTGTACCAGGCATGTCAAGGTTGCGGGCAAGGTAACAAGATTACTAAAGCTCGCGTGCACTGCGACCAGAGACCTCGGCGAAAGATTTAAAAGTAAGGGTTGTATAAATGCTACGGAATACGGAACGGAAGGTACGTCACTGGATACCTATCCCATGAGTGTTGGTAGAAGTTACTTAAATGATTATCACAAATTTAGCTACATTAATTTCTATTTTCCCTTCAAGGCGCATAAATGATCCATTATATTGAAATAATAAATCAGTCCAATTTCAAATTATTAATTGAAAATAAAATTAAAATATTGTATCATAAGTACCTTGATTTTGTAATCCTGTTTACCTAAGAGTGATATGAATGATTTACATTTAGGTTCGAAGGTTTAACAGATATTCTTGCCTGTTAAACGTGCTGGCCGTCCGTAAGCGAGAATTGTTAACTTATAGAGATTTATTTCACACTACTGCTAAATGCAATAAATAACTGAGCTATTTAATAACACAAAACAAAACGAAAACAAGGAAAGAATTCGCTATCAAACATATTCCGATCATTTAGCAAAGATGATAACGGAGAATTTAGTAAGAAAATAAACACGAAATAGTAATAAGTATTGAAGAATATGAACATAATACAATTATCTGTTATTTGATAGAAAAAATCTGGCAAACATTTTCGAATTCACTGCCTCGCGCCTCTTCAGCCTGCGCATGTAACCCCTTTCTGGATTCTGCCCTTAGCAGTGCCAGACTCTCCGGACCTGCAAGTAGCTCGGGCGGGCGCGGTTTGATGTGCCTGCTCTAAACAATTAATGTATATTATCTTATGAATCATACTTTTTGTAACAAAGCATCGGAATGAAAAATAAATAGTGAAAATGTAGTATAATCAGTGCATCTTTTACGTACGCTTTTTAAAATTGTTCAGTCGATAAAAGTAGAAAAAGAGATTGATATTTTGGAATTTTATTTATTTCTTTGAAATTTTCTAATTATCTTTCTATTACACACATAAATGTTTTATCTCACATAAAGAGAGCGGGAAATAGAAATGTTCTCGGAAATTAAAATGGATGTGGCAACTATTATCAAAAAGTTTGACAATCGTTTTAATACAAAAATCTAAGAGACGCATCCTAGTTGACTCAATTTATACGATGATTCTAACCGTATTTCATAAATAATATGCATCAAAAGAAAGCTTAAATATTTGCCAAAAATGTTGAAGATAGAGCTTGGAGATTGAATAGTTCAAGGGAGTGATATCTTTCACACAATTTTTTATCACTCGGGAATACGGGGATTTCGTGGTAATATTTTTCACTACTAAGTCGCTTAGCAATCTTTTGGGCATTGATTATATATCTATATCTATATATATATATATATATATATATATATATATATATATATATATATATATATATATAGATATATAGATATATTTGGAGCAGTCCTCTGTTAAATATTGAACTTTGTCTCGTAACGTGCTTGTAACGTCGTAATATCGCTTAAGTTTTGTCTCGTCGCGTCGCTTTTAGTAAATGCTTTCAGTCTGCTGTTCACCTTATTCCAAAACCAATCTCTACTACGTGCGATAAACACGGTACGTACGAGGTCGTATTGCGTACGATAAATTTGTTACTACGCGTTATTTCACTCGACTGGGATATCACCGCGTCCCGTGTGCATCAATAGGGGGATTGCAGCAGTTTTGTACGGGTGAAATAAACATTTGCACCCGCGGGCGTGCTTAAAAAAGTGAATGGCGGCAACACAGTAAAATATTTTCCTCCAGGTGTGTATTTGTCCTCTCTTTTTGTACCAAAGAACGTTTAGAAAGTTTACCGAATCACATCATATAAGAACACAAACTCTTTTATAGAGGGTTCAGTTAATGGTCCTCATGTTGCATTTTTAAGGGGTATTATCAATTATGAACAGAATGGAAGACTGCGTAAAAGTGTATAAATCGTGTTCGAGATATAGAAAACTGTTGTCCGCAATAAAATAAATAATCAACTTATACTGTATGCACTAACACTATTATTGTTACGGGGTTCTAGTTAATTTTAAATGTAATTAAAACATATTTTTTAAAACCACAAATATATTCAAAGGTCAAAACTCGCATGCTCTATTAAATGTTTTTATACTGCCAGTTATGCGGGGAATGCATGCAGACGATACTTCCTGAATGAGTTTTGTATTTTAAAATCAAGTACCTTTTTTTTGTTTTCACAATCAGCATATGTGATTTAGTAAAGGACACGTACTTTAATCACGCGGCAGGACACAAAGTACAAATTTGTTGCACTGCAATTAGAAATATTTTGCTGTTATACGTATTTTGATGGAAAATATTGTAAATTAAAAGCGTTTTCACGTTGTTTTTTAATAAGTTTTTCCAAGTTCCTTTAATGCTAATGGCATTTTGAAATGCCTTATTATAACTTATTTCCCTTTTAAAATGCCTGTTAACTGTTTTAAATGTAAATATGAGGCTTCGGATGCAAACATGGCCATTCTCGTGAACAGAAAAAAATTCAAGTTATGTTTAATTTTTTTTAAAAATTTGCACATATGCGCATTCTTTGATTACAATTAATGTATTTTTGTGTTAAGTACAGTATATGTACATTGCTATGTAAAACTGTCTTTTCATCGCACTCTTTTCGACGTCAATACACGGATACCATAAACATACCATAAACATTCGGAACACAAGGTTTAGAACCGGCATAAATTATTACGCTTTAGAATGTATGTATGATTTAAAAGCTTGTTCAAACACAACGAATATGTATAACATTACAAATTTCAATCAACATTGTTTAAAATCTGACTTAATAAAATAATTGCTTGCAGATTTGACTCGAGGCCTTTCAAATTAGACGTAATCTTTCGTCAGAAACAGAGTACCTAAGAGGTACGGTTTATTTAGATTTTAATGTGTTTTTCAATTGGCAACATCCTGTCTATTGGAGTTATTAGTATTTTCTTAAATCTCCGAAAAAGACTGGTGCATTCTTTAAATATTGTTTGTGGCTTGAATCTTTGAAATACATTACCACCGTTTCTGTATATGAAATTGAATTGGATGAAGCACGAAAAAAAATATTGTTCAATCCAAAACATATTCAAGGCTTACGGTATATTTCCTGCATGAAAATGATAATGATGGTAAATATATTTCTGAGATGAAAGCGAAATTCGTTGTAACGGTGTTGAAGAGACACTACGGACGATTAAAACAAAGAAATATAAGTGTACTTTACAGTAAGCATTTTGATAAAAAAAAAATTTAACTGCCATACACAATACAATCAAACAAGTATCACAATTTTATTTCTCGATGCAGTTTTATTCAAATACATTTTTCATTTAATCCATATACGCACCTCAGAAAAATTGTGCCCGATCATGATACAGTACTATTACGTTTAAAGGAGGTTTAATTACTTGTTCAATCGAATTCGTGAAATCCGACTAAAAATTAAAATCGAAACACAAGTTTCCAAACTCAATAAATCCTTTTTCCTATATAAGTGTTTGTGAATAATTAGAGAGGTGCTGACCAAAGAAAATAAATATATTTATTTTAAAGTTACAAATGCAATAGTTACCGTTTAAACTGTGTAATTCTTAAAGACTAAATTTGCATTTAACAAGCGTTGCACTTCAGGTTCTGGGCCAATGATCCCCATTTCGATCGGATGTTTCCTTGAGCTATGAGACAAATACACAAATGGACCATTTCTTTGCCTCTGAACATAAGTATAGCTTCACTATGTGTATGTTTCGTGGATCGTTTCTTTTGCCAGTTGCTGTTGGAGTAGGGCGGGGGTGGGGGCATGAGTTTTTATTTTGTCAGCAATATTATAAAATCAAATCTGCTGTTAGCTTGCCGATGCAAATACGTTTTCTATTACTCGAGATCGAAAAACGTTAATTTTCAAAGGTTGCCAATCACACTTTGTTGGAACCTGTATTCATGTTTCAAATATGAAAGAGAGGGCTAGGGAATTTGGGGCTCACCTAAAAGTGTGAAAAATTATACTTCAGCGCTCAATGTTCAGCTGTGTGATCACAAGACACACATATCTTCCCCATGTGCCACTTCCATTTTTTACTGTTTTTAACAATAAATAAATCAAGTAAAACTCATCTCATAATAGTAAACTACTGGTGCTACAACCCATTCCTTCTCGCATTAACCTTTTCAAATTACAAAATCTCAGATAGTTTAATGAAAATTGAACCTGCGAAATTTTGAAGCGATTATTCCTCTAACCGAGGGATACAAGTAAAGAAAAAATTTGGAGTCATTTTGAAAGTTATTTTCAAGAAAAATTCAAGCTTCACGGAAAAATTATATGAAAGTTACTCGTTAAAAAATTGTACTACATGGCCTTAAATTAAGATCAATTTAAAAGAAACAACATTTTTTAATAAGAAAAAAATTTAAAACTAAAATAAATATTGCTGTTTTGAGATGTTAATTCTTTGCAATTTTTGAATATATAGAGCGTTTGCCGAAAATGGGACCTGCTCAATTTTTAAGCGTCCTTTGCTATAACCGGAGAAAATGTTTAAATAACAATTTGCTGCTTCTTTCGAGAAAATTTTGAAAATGTTAAGACTGTAAAGAACCCCCAAAAATTAAATTATCCGGTTCAGCCAAGGGTCCTCGAGCTCGTTTAGATCGATTGGGTAATATCAATTTTGGAGAAAATCGTAGAATCTGAAAGATATAGAAGCAAGTATTGACCAAAGGTGGATGCACATTTTGCCATCAATCGATTTTTCTTTCCCAAGAACCAACAAAACGTGAATTCTAACTACACAACATGATAGAAAAAGTAATTTACTATATACAAGAACAAGATTCATCCACTTTTTCGATACCAGTTCAGCATAATACGAGTTTTCTTTTGAAAAAGTGCTGATTTCTGCCTCAGCATTAGATTAAATCTAAAATTAGAAGACTCCAAAGTACTTACTAAGGCGACAAAGTAAAATTGAACGTTCAATCCTATATCTGCAGAAGTGGTGTTGGTCGTGGTGAAGACAGCGGCGCATTATG
The DNA here is from genome assembly GCA_017312745.1 of Gryllus bimaculatus. Taxonomy (NCBI): domain Eukaryota; kingdom Metazoa; phylum Arthropoda; class Insecta; order Orthoptera; family Gryllidae; genus Gryllus; species Gryllus bimaculatus. The sequence continues at coordinate 4,941,818 of BOPP01000073.1, read as the reverse complement.
AAAATTTGGATTATTTTGTTTGTTTATCTTCAAAACAGTAAAAACTGTATGACAAAGTGTACAGAAGTACATTCAGCGGCCATTTTCTTCATTTCCAGAATCCTAATTGCCTCACTTTCTTCTACTATGAAAATTAGTATAAAAAGTAGATGTATTCCCTCTCGAGTTATAGAAGTCGTATTTTCATCTGCAAACAAACTACATATAGGGTGCCAAGAAAGTCTCTGTGTAGTGACACCTTCCTTGTGAGAGTGCTTGAAACAGAAATTGTGTTGGTAGTTCGAGCTGTAGCGTGAAACTGTAAATTGCGTACTCACCACAATCGTAATACATGTTGGAAATGTTGTCCCCTTCCCTTGTTCCCAGTGATCTGTTTGCTACAAAAGTCAATGCAATTTTTAAAAGGAGGCTCTGATTTCACTCAGTGCGGAGAGACATTCCTGGCGCACTGTATAATATTGCGGACAAATCAATCTAACCCCTTCCCCGCCGTACTCGCGAAACCAGGAAGGAAACTGTCATCAAATCTAGAGTATGCGGTATAGATGTTGTATTAGAGATGGCGATGTATTAGAAACACACATGGATTAAAGGAAATCAGCTGTTTCGTTAGGTAAAGTTTAAAAAGTAAAACAAAAAATGGAAACCGTTGAAAACATTGAATACTTAACACTTACAATTTACAAGAAAAACCTGTATTTTTTTAAAACCAACATTTAAATATTTTCTGTGGCCGTGGCTGGGAGACACATAATTGAGTTAGTTTTGAAAAAGAAAATCCCTGTATTTCGTGTGCGTGTTCCTTATTTGCGGCCGCCATGTGGCGCGGCGGCGGGAGGCGACAAACGCAATGCGAAATTACACGAGAATTAACGCGGTCGGCAAAGAAAATGTCAACAAATCTAGAGTATGCGGTATAGATGTATTAGAGATAGTGATGTATTAGAAACACACATAGCTTAAAGGAAATCAGATGTTTTTCGACACTATTGTTAGGTAAAGTTTAAAAAGTAAAACATAAAAAAATGGGAATCGTTGAAAACATTAAATACTTAACACTTACAATTTACAAGAAAAAACTGTATTTTTTAAACCTGCGGTTGGGAGACACATAATTGAGTTAGTTTTGAGGAAGAAAATCCCTGTATTTCGTGTGCGTGTTCCTTACTTGCGGCCGCCGTGCGGCGCGGCGGCGGGAGGCGACAAACGCCCCGCGAAATTACACGAGGATTAGCGCGGTCGGCGAGGGCTCCGAGCCGACGCCCTTCGCGCTGACAATGGGCATCGCATTTCACGGCGTTTAGTGCGGCCCGGCCCGAGAGGACCACCCGCGGTCGCTCCCCCGTCTCTCCGGCCGACCCACGACCGCCGCAGCCGCAATCGCTGCCTCGGTGCCGGCGCGGATCCAGAAGCTTATCCAAGAAAACTAAACCAATTAACACGAAGTAAAATACAAATACAGTTTTGTGCAAATCTTAGGTTGCCGGCCAAAGTGCCGGCTTCATCCATAGGTTAAGGTAGAAATAAGAGCTGCGGCGCATGTACCCCAACATGAAAATAAATTCCCGCCTCGCCAGGGCTACTGGCGGGGGAAGAGTTGAAAAAAATCCAGAAGCTGCCAAATAGAGATGCGTGATGAACTAGTGCTAAAACAGCACGTACTTTCTCGCTCGTATTTTGACGCATAACTCAGCAAAAAGTTTTCACATTTTCGAAAAATTGTACATGACTTTATTTCAAAATCTATCTTTAAGAAACAGATTTTATTAAGGGAAAAATTTATCTTTAATATTTTAGCTGTAGAAAGTCTAAAAAAAAGGTGAACCTCTGCAGTTGTCGAAAAATCAGGATTCTTAACGAACAAGAGACCTGCACCATTTTCTTAAACAGTCTCTAACACCCCCCCCCAAAAAAAATGCAGCATTTTTTTGAAAATTTGGAAAATGTTCCAAGGGCTTTATGTAAAAAGCCCCAAAAAATAAAATGTCGGTTTCCAATTCAAGGCGGAATATCAGCCAGATCGATTTGTTAATATCAATTTTGGAGAAAATCGGCTGAGCGGTTTAGCCGCTAGCGTTGTTCATAGACGGGTGGACAGACAGACACGTTTTGCCGTCATTCGATATTTTGGTATCAAAGATTCACAAAATATCGATTCTGGCTACACTACGTGTTAGATAATTATTCCCCTAAAATTTGCAACTGGATTTATCCACTTTTTCTTTACCAAGCTCTAGTAGTAAGAGTTTTCTGCCGAAAATTCGTCGTTTTTCCGCGCGGTATTACATAACTATCTCTACTCCGCGGTGAGAAGCTAAAAGACATGGGTGACCTCGTCCGGCGCACCGATTTATGCTCGATCTACGTAGCACCAGATACGTCACGAACCACGTAGCCACAACAGGGGCACTTCTTTTGAAAAGCCAGCCCAGATGCTGGCCGCCATGCTGCGTGGCAAGTGTGAGCTCTTGTGAAACATTTTGAAAGTGCAATAAAGTAACTGGGTTCAACGGTGACCAACCAAAAATAACACGATGACGGTGTAGTGGAAATAAAAGATAAAATATTTTCTGTTTCAGTGACAAGGTTATAATTTTGGCTAACTGGCTGAGGCCGGATGCAAGTAGGCTGCGCAATAGCTCCTTCACGTCTTTTCATCATGTGGGAATGCGACATCGATGTCGACGTTTTCAGAACATTGATGTTTTTCTAAAATCACCGCTCTATTTAACATCTATTTTTTGAAGCCGAGGTTTTATTTTCATTTCCATGTAGTGTGTTCGATGTTTTTACGTGGTTGATACTTTTTAAAAGAAAAAAGTACAATAATAACAAAATTCTATAATAATTTTCAAATGTTTATAAATTGAATGTTTTTTAGACCAAAGTGGTCTAGAGTGGAAAATAAATAAAATCCAGTTTCCGTCAAAATGCTTATATTATTTTGAATTATCGAATTAGATAGTCGAAGCATTGTAGTTGTCCTGATAAATTTTGACTTTGTTTTGTCAATTAAATCTCAATCAACATATCCACATTTTTGTTCCTTTTTAGTTTATTTTTTTAGAAAAGGAGTGTATGCATGACATTATTTACAATGCTACAGGAACCTTATAATTTACTTTTACATACAAGTATGTTACAAAACCAAATACAGCTTTACACTTGTATGCGTCATATTTCGATCCGAGCCTCACAAGCCTGAATCGACCAACGGTTGCGCATCGTTATGAAGTACGAAAAATAAACTAAATGAAACTGTATCAATGACCCGATGGCATTCCCCTTATTACTTAAAACAATTCTACCAATTTTAATATTTCGAAAAATATGAATATCAATTGAGTGTTAATTTCTCTAATTTTTCACTTTTACGTAGCTGATACTGCCAGATTATTGAAAGTTGTTTTTATGAAAAGGGTTTTGATCGAAGAAAAGAAAGTAACTGATAAAAGCTAAACCAAAGAGAAAATATATTGGTTGGTTTTAATTTGTTAGTTATTTCCATTTGTAGTGTGTAACCAAAGCGAGCCGAAGTGTGTAGAACGATCAAGAACAAGTACGAACGCTTGGGATATGGTGCTGCGCAGCGTTCGCTTTACGTCCGAAGATTAGCACCCCAATATAACCTACCTTCAATGCAGCCTAATGGAGCTTAAGCACAAAAAACGATTCCGAAAAATCTCGAAACTGCTAACTCATAGAGATGTGTAAAATGGGAAATCTAGAACCGTAATACGCAAACTTTGTAGCCAATGGGAAACGTAACTCCAGAAAAAATTTCGTCATTGGAAGCCGGCGCATGCACAGAAGTACTCTGGGAGAAATTGCCATGTTACACATTTCTAATTCACATCTTGCAACATTCCCTAACAAAAAGAAAACAAAACAAGTGACTCTAGCTGAAAACAAATAAATGAACAAGATTGAAATATGGATGGAAATAGTTGAAGTACAGTGAATCGGAGCACAACGCTTGTACCAAACGTTGGCGGCTCGCACTCGTTTGCGTTCGTTGGCGCTTACTCGTACCGACTGAAGAATCGAAATTTGGTTATTGTGAACCTTTACCTCGCTTCGTTTACGACCTCGCTGACCAGAGTGGACGCGTCTTCGTGCCTATTTTACCCGACCGTGTTTGCGAACCTCGGAAATAACCGTATTCCTAAGATAACTACAGACGGCTAATTTTACACGACCAGATTTATCGTAAAGGGACATCAGATGAGGATTTTTTGAACAGAAACGTTATAAAAGCAAGGAATCCTAAAAGGTTGTTATTCAATATATGCTTATATGCCTTCCTTTGACCCCGGCACTGCAGCCTACAGTAGAGGTGACATGTTTTCACACACGCCTCGTGTCTTTCTAAGCGCTGAGAGGGTTGTATTTTCCCCAAAGTCAGCGGAGGCTTTTTGCATTGTTTGTTGCATTACGTTCAAAGCAGTGACGCACGTGTTTTGTTTGCAAAGGGTATACTGCATCGATTTTGTGTTCATTGCAAGATCACACGTGCAGTGTTTTATTCCAAAAATAACAAAGAACGTCGACAGTTCTGAATTTGTTATAATCACAAACGTAGAGCAGATAACTTTGAACATTAACGAAGGAAATAACACCAATATAACGATATGCATGTACTTGATGCGAACAACGGATATTCTGCTTAAAAAATAACTATTGACAGTGTCTTAGATATAATTTATCGTCGTCTTCCAGTCCGAAGAAAAGTCTACATAAAATAGCTTCGCGATCGTGAATTTTAAACAGATTATATGAAAAGGAACTAGTCACTTTCAATATTGCTTATCTGCCATGCAAATTACCTAAAAGTAACATACGATTTCTATGTTAACTCAAATAGGAACAATATTCCAGAACTAATGCATCTTGTTAAAACTAAACGTTCTCGATAAGACGATTGGAAGTTCTTTTTAAGTTTACTGTAGTTTTTGGCTGCATTCGCTCGACCCACGTCTTATATTATTAGTTTCAGCAGAGTTCTTGTGGTATATACGAGTAATAACATATCAAAATATCTTGGCCAAAACTATTTTCATAATCCAAAATACCCGTGTACGTGTTCCATGTGTTATCGTTCTTCAATGTTCTCATTATTCACATTATACAGTGGATCAGGAAAGTTTCTCCGTACGGAGCCGAATCAGGGCCTCCAATTAAAAATTGCATTTATGGTGGTATCAACCAGATATCTGGGGAAACAAGTTAGGGACAATACTTCCTACCTTTATTTTGAATGTGGTGAGTACGTAATTTACATGTTCCTTTGTTACAAGCTGCAGCTCTCGTTACCAACATAATTTATGTTGCTCAGCAGTAAGATACTTCCGCAGAGACTCTTTCCTGGCGCGCTATATAAATTTCTTCATTTGGCAAATAAATAAATTATTAAAAAAACACACGATTCTCGTCATAATTATGAGTTCTCTTTTACTGTTAACCAATTACTATTCCTCAGGTCGGTTGCCCTGCGTTTTCAATGTCGATAGCGAACATGAGTAGTGTGATCCAACTGTGGTGTTCAATATGATTCTGCCTGTCAGCTTCCTCTGCCTATGCCGCATTTTGCCTTCACTGCTTATTAAGGGTCTTATTGTTCGTTTACGAGATACAAAATAAACCAAGGAAGTAAATATATATGGTTCCCATACCTTGCGTATCAATCGTAGGGGCAGAGCGACCAGAGACTGGATCGAGAAGGCCTGCAGGCTGGAAAAAAAGAAGGAAAAAAAAGCGTTCACAGATACGATAGCGCTAGATTGATTTTATTTGTTTGTTTCTTTGTTTGTTTTCTTTCTTACTTTATTTGTTTGTTATATTTCAAGAAGATTATTTAGTTTAGTTTAGTCTACTTTGTCACATGTATTGGTGACTTAAGGCGAAATTAGAACTATTTCCTTACAGCCAACACATGAAGTTCAGAAAACCTATTGACTTACCTCTGTTGATTCTATTTCGGAGAACATTTTGAAGAATACGTAAAACGGATATTTGTTTTTAATTGCTGTATTGTAGAATGGGTTTCTACACAGCGTGTACTCGCACGTGCCTTTCCCGCCCAAGCTGGCGCGGCCGTGTTTCCACACACTTGTTTCGGGAGCTGGTATACGGCTTTCCAGTCTACGTTGTGACATAACTATTACTGGCAGTGGTCGGCATCGCTCTCCACTATAATAGGAGAAGGGTTCCATTTCCGCTGTACGCCATCTGAGTCCGAGGGATATGCTTAATTCGATAATGCCTGAATGAATGCAGAAGGGTAATTTAAAACCTAGACCATACAGTATTTGTGTTTCTTAATAAAATTAAATATAAATATGGTACAATTAATCCGACTCTGGGAATATTTTCCAATACGTCACACCTCTATAGGTGTTATCGGGTCTGAAGCAGCAGTAGCAGCTGCAACAGCGACAGTGGGAGTAGAGACACGAAAAAAATCGGCCGCCCATCGCGCACGCGAGACTCTCAACGAGCTTCGTCGTCCAAGTTGTGTAATCGTAACAAGCGGAGCACCTCTTCTAGGCGAGAGAAGAGAGCAGATTTTTCCCCCAAAAGTCAGTCGAGGCTTTTTGCATTGTTTGTTTGCATTAGTTTCAAAGCAGTGAGTCACGTGTTTTGTTTGGCAAAGGTATACTGCATTCGATTTGTGTTTCATTGCAAGATTCACATCGTGCATGTGTTTTTATTCCACAAATACGATCAAAGAACGTCGACAGTTCTGAATTTTGTTATAGATCAATCAAACGTAGAAGCAAGATAACTTTGAACATTAAACGTAAGGAAATTAAACCAAATATAACGTATATGCATGTACTTGATGCGAACTGACGGAATATTCTGTCTTAAAAAATAATAACTATTGACAGTGTCTTTAGATATAATTTAAATCGTCGTCTTCCAGTCCCGAAGAAATTTCCTACATAAAATCGCTTCGCGATCTGTGAATTTTAAAACAGATTAATGAAAGGAACTAGTCACTTTCCTCACAAAATAATTGCTATCTGCCATCAAATTACCTAAAAGTAACATACGATTTCTATGTTAACTCAAAATAGGAACATATTCAGAACTAATGCATCTTGGTGAAACCTAAACGTTCTCGATAAGACGATTGGAAGTTCTTTTAAGTTTACTGTAGTTTTGCTGCATTCGCTCGACCACGTCTTATATATAATTAGTTTCAACAGAGTCTTGTGGGATAATACGAGTAATAACATATCAAAATATCTTGGCCAAAACTATTTTCATAATCCAAATACCCGTCAACTGGTTTCATGTGTTATCGTTCTTACAATGTTCTTCATTATTCACATTATACAGTGGATCAGGAAAGTCCCTCTCCGTAACGGAGCCGAATCAGGCCTCCAATCTAAAAATTGCATTTATGGTGGTATCAACCAGAATATCTGGGGGAAAACAAAGTTAGGGACAATACTTCCTACCTTTAATTTTGAATGTGGTGAAGTACGTAATTTACATTTCTTTTGTTAGCGAGCTGCAGCTCTCGTTACACATAATTTATGTTGCTCAGGCGTAAGATACTTCGCAGAGACTCTTTCCCGGCGCGCTATATAAATTTCTTTCATTTGGCAAATAAATAAATTATTAAAAAAACACACGATCTCCGTCTAATTATGAGTTCTCTTTTACTGTTAACCAATTACTATTCCTCAGGTCGGTTTGCCCTGCGTTTTCAAATGTGATAGCGAAACAGAGTAGTGTGATCCAATGTGGTTCAATATGATTCTGCCTGTCAGCTTCCTTCGTGCTATGCCGCATTTTGCCTTCAGCTGCTTATTCAGGGGTCTTATTGTTCGTTTACGAGATACAAAATAAACCAAGGAAGTAAATATCTATGGTTCCCATACCTTGCGTATCAATCGTAGGGGAGAGCGACCAGAACTGGAATCGAGAAAGGCCTGCAGGCCTGGAAAAAAAGAGGAAAAAAGAAAAGCGTTCCAAAACGATAGGGCTAGATTGATTTGTATCTTATTCTGTTTGTTTTCCTTTTTGTTTGTTTTTCTTTCTTACTTATTTGTTTGTTATATTTCAAGAAGATTATTTAGTTTTAGTTTAGTCTACTTTGTCAGCATGTATTGGTGACTTAGGCGAAATTAACGAACTATTTGCCTTACAGCCAACACATGAAGTTCAGAAAAAACGCTATTGACTTACCTCTGTTGATTCTATTTCGGAGAACATTTTGAAGAATACGTAAACGGATATTTGGTTTAATTGCTGTAATTGTAGAATGGGTTTCTACACAGCGTGTTACTCGCGCACGTGCTTTCCCAGCCCAAGCTGGCGCGGCCGTTTTTCGCACACACTTGTTTCGGAGCTGGTATAACCGGCTTTTCCAGCTACGTTTGAACAATAACTTTACTGGCAAGTGGTTCGGCATCGCTCTCTCCAACATAATACGAGAAGGGTTCCATTCCGCTGTAAACGCCATCTGAGTCCGAGGGATATGCTTAACTCGATAATGCTGAATGTAATGCAAGGTAATTTAAAAACCTAGACCATACAGTATTTGTGTTTTCTTAATTAAAATTAAATATAAATACTTGGTACAATTAATACGACTCTGGAATATTTTCCAATACCGTCACACCTCTAATAGGTGTTATCGGGTCTGAAGCAGCATAGCAGCTGCACCAGCGACAGTGGGAGTAGAGACACGAAAAAAATCGGACCGCCATCGCCGCCAACCGAGACCTCAAACGAGCTTCGTCGTCCAAGTTGTGTAACTCGTAACAAGCGGAGCACCTCTTCTACGCCGCGCCCGACCCCTCGTCACAACTCGGGTTCGACCCGCCCCTCTCGCCCTCCTCGCCCCTCCTCGCCCCTCCTCGCCCCCTCCTCGCCCCTCACCCGCCCCCCCGCCCGCCCCAACTCCATACCTCGCCGCGCTTCTAACTGCCCATCTCCCTGCGAAGGAAGCTTTTGCTTTCTTCTGAGCTCTCGAGCGAAGGCGCGAGCGAGGCCGAGGGCGGAAGCGGGGGCGGAGGCGGAGGGCGAAACGCGAAGACGGGGCGGGGCGCGGCACAGACGAAGGATAGAGTGCTGGAGGCGAGAAGGCGCAGAAGCGAGCTCGGAGGAAGAGAGAAAAATTGAAAAGTGATTATTAAATTTTGATAAAAGTTTCTTCCGCCTACACTTGTGAGACTTCGTGGAATAGGTAATTAATTGATACAAAACTGTTATTAATTAGCAATTAAATTCCTACGTTAATTTCTTTCATTTTACATTATATCGAAAAAGAAAGCAAGAATGGATATCAAAAGAAATCGCGGTTATTTTAAGCATAAAAAAGAAAATCAACTGAAATGGAGATGTAGAATTGTTGCCTCCGGTGAAAGTCCGGGCGGAACGAGAAAGCCTTTCGGCCCCGACTCGATTTATATTACAGTCCGGTGAGGGCGCTCGCTGCTGCCTCGCGCGGACGAGGCTGGGGCGGAGGGGAGGGAGGGAAGAAGGAAGGGGAAATGGCGACGGCGCGGGTGGGCGGAGGAGGAGCAGCGACGAAGGACGGCACGGCTGGGAAGGGGCTCATCCACGTGCCCGCTTCCTCGTCTTCCTTCTTCTTGCGGTGCCTCTGAGCTTGCTTCAACTCGCGTACCGTCTCCCGGCCCTTTCCCGTTTCCCTTTGCCTCCTGCCCTTATTCTGCCCGCTCTTGCCGCCGCCCTA
>BOPP01000073.1:4872578-4923604 GCA_017312745.1 Gryllus bimaculatus | reverse complement strand
TATATATATATATATATATATGTATATATTGCATCTTGAAATATTTGAAAATGTATATGTTCTATAACACATTTTATATACTATAACAATTGATTGGCCAAAAAACTAACTCAAAATACAGTGAGATACTCACAATTTTAAAAAGGTATATAAAATATTCATTTGTTTTACTTCTCTGAGACATATTAACTCTGCTGCTTGTTTTTACCATACGTCTGATTTGTATTTAATCAATCCGTTCCCATTTTGTACTACGCATTTACGTCTTATTGACAGACATTTTAATTATTTTACTTAATATAATTCCTACTTATCAAGTAAGTATATATTAAAGATTTTTCAGAAACAAAAAGCAGACACAAAATTCGCTGTTCGTTTTTGGCCCTCCATGTTGGAAGGCGAAGAAGTCGACAGGTTTTGTGATGTTCTACTCCGGTAGATGGTACGGTAAATTTACTGGTTGGAACGTGTTTCATCTGGCATGTTTAGCCACTTATATGTCTATCATTTGTATTATCTAGGCGTCGGGCATTACAACACTTCAAAGTAATGAGTTAAAAGCAATCAAAGTACTTGTGGCGTTTGTCATCGGAAGAAATTCCAAGATTTTTTTTAAAATTGCGAAGTATATGACACCAATTCATTCCTCCACTATCTGTCAACGAACACTGACAAGTATTCTGAAACCGATGGCTCGGCTCTCAGGATACATGTGAAAAAACTTGATATTGCAAACTAGTTCCTCTAAAGTGTATCAAAAGGACACCAGATTTCAATGGTTTTCAGAACCTCTAGCACATTACGGAAGATATTAGAAAGGTTAGAAAGAAACCGATATGCAAATCATCGTGCATATTCTTAACTGCTACTAGGTACGCAATTTATACGGATTTTTTTCATTTATAATTTTTCCTGCAATTGAAAAAATTTTTGTAACAATGCATATATTATATTATCTGTTTATCATTCGAATGACAGTATTCCATAATTTCTTACAAATCTGAACTCAGCACGAGTTTATGCATTCAGAACTCACGTTAGAGTTAGGGCAATCGCAGACTCTTATCCTGATATAAATCGCGAACGGACCGGATTCACTTGTAATAATTGGTGGGGTGGAGCCCCAGTACCTACACGTTCGCGTTGGCTCAGATGAGTGAAACGGCTCGAGAAAGAACGTCAGGTACTCCGAACGTATGTGGGTCCTTTTCATTGATCGATACTATCTCGAGCGGTGGACGCGCCCCTGCGGCAGCATAGGCATGGTCAGCTGTTTTCGCCTCTGCCCCGCCTTTCGCGTGCCGCGCCTCGTGCGAATTTCTTCGCACTCGCCAATTGACCCTGCACGCACCGTGCGTACGGGGAGTGGATCGATGAGGTGTTGCGGTCGACTGATGAGGGGTTGTTGTCACGACTTCCGCCTCCGCAAAGTACCGTAATGATTCGTATGTATGTATATGCAAATTTTAGGTTAGCTATTTTTATCACAGTTTACACTTTTTGCGGTTTCCGTAAAGCCTACAGCACAATCGTAATCGAAACCAAAGATACTCTATACAAATTGTAATAGTTTCCTGGAATTTTTTAGGTTTATAAATTAACGGATTCATATCATTTTCTTAAAAACAAATATTACTTTTTCCTACGTCACTATTTAAGATATACTCGTTGATACATAAGGCATCTTTTGATTTTCCAATGCAAAAAGTTTGAAAATGATAGGATTGCAAAAACTTAAAACGAAAGGGTCGAAAAATTTAAATCGAAATCTTGGGCGCTTTTGATTAATTTCCTCGCTTTGGGATGAAGGGTGAAAGGGTTAAGAGAGACATTGTAGCGATCATGAAATTCTCTTTAATGTAACTATCGAACTAGGCCTGCCTAAACTTTTCTTCGTCCCACAGCAACTGAAAAGGGCGATTTAAAAGGAAAGCTACAACTACTATTTTTGTCTCGACCGTGAATCTAACTAGGGATCACACCACGGGGAGCTTGTACACTGCCCATGACCGTCTACGGTATGCAAACGATAATTCATACTTCGATTTCTTTCTGTGGCAAATCTCATTTTTGTGTTGATCATCATTATTATGTCAGTACAATACAAGTGTTTTCATTGTGTCTTAGGGTGTACTGTATTACGAAGGACGGGGCACTGCCACTATCTACAAGTTAATAAAAATAGTACACTTATTCCGTCTTTTTGATGAAATTTTTGCATGATACATGCTATATGTTTTCCCATCAATTATGGTTTTCATTGACTTTCATCTAGAATTTTAAGTACTTTTTATAAGGATTGATACGTACATTTTGTTATCATTAAAATTAATGCATATTTTCTATAAACGACGTTTTCTTAGAATATGACCTTGGATTTATGTCGCCTTTTTATACTGCACATTACAAAATTCATGGAAGTTTGGAAGAAAAGCGACTGTGAGCTCCCTTTTCGTAAAGTAATATTCAAGTTTAAAATATTTTCTTCGACAATAATTAGCTGAGTCATGGATAATCTGAGTCCATGTCAAGAGAGCGTCTGGAAAGTACTTGGTCATTGTTCTCTGCATTAGCAACCCGCAAAAGTTCCATGTCATCGTCAGACACTAACTTGACGAAGGGAAAGGTGTTTTGCTTTTTTCACGTCAATAGATAACATTCTTCAAGCTATTGATGTGGTAGGACGGAACATTTCGTTGTTTAATTACTATCCTAATATGTTGTGTTGTAGAAAGATAATTTACGGCAATGAAAATCATTTTTAAGTTTAATCATTAATATTTGACTATTGCTTTGTTTTTGTATGTTTGCATGCATGTTTTAGGATATAGTACATGAAAATCCTTTTATAATCATCAGAGTCTAAGTTATTGGTTGGAAAGAGTGTGTGGTGTTAGTAAGTCGCCAACTGGCGCTTCGTAGACTAAAGGGTGGCTCCAGAAGGGAGCACGGTTGTCACACTCCTCCCTATGAAAATGTAGAATAAAAAACCTTCTAATCACTTATTATACCAGTCAGAGTGTAAATAGAAACAAAATTGATATTCTTTCACATCGCAATGTAAATCATATCGTTGATAAAATTATATAATATTTATAGTGTTATAAGTACGATGAATTTTCTATGAAAGTAGTGGCGTTACAGCAACCCATATTTTCTCGCATTATTTATAAATTTACGAGTTCAACGAAACGTTCCCCGTTCTTTTAAGCGTTCCTGGTTTTATCCGTGAAAAAATGAAGGAAACATTTTGAACGGTTTTTGAGAAAAAATATTTTTTTAAATTTGCATTAACTTCAAGCAGAAATTACTTGGAAACTTCTCGTTCATTTCAAACATTTGTTCATGACGTTTTTAAACATCTGTTTGTTTAGAACATATTCATTTCAGACAAAAATTTCTATCTTCAATGTTGTCCTTTGGCAATGTTCATTTTTTGCAATTTTCTAAAATACATAGTTTGCCCAAAATGGGACCAACACTGGTTTTTATACTGTAACGAATATTGCATCACATGCCGGAATTCGTTGCGCGCGGATTGCGTCATCTGCCTTCCCCCCTTCCCCCCGAACTAGAACAGTTCCGGACTATGCCGCCGAGCGCGGGAAACGCCCCCCCACCTGGAGAATGTGCTGGGTGCCTGGAGAACAAGCGGTGGGGCAGGTATATACAATGCGCCGCTGCCGGCGGCCGCGAGTTCAGTTAGTAGAAGAAGTTAGTAGAAGTACTGGTAGAAGTGAGTGCAGAAAAGCAGATCAGTCCGTCAGTGTGTCCGAAGTGGAAGCTGTGCTGTGAAATGTGCATGCGGTGAAGAGTGGTGCAGCGGTTGAACAGCAGTCAGCAGTCTGAAGTCTGCAGTGGAGCTGAGCTGTGGAAGGTGCATCGCGTAAGCAGTGGTGCAGTGGGGAAACAGCAGTCAGCAGTTTGAAGTCTGAGTGGAAGCTGAGCGTGTTGGAAGTGGGCATCGCAGTAAAACAGCAGTGCAGTGACCCTGGTGTGCCGCAGTGAAGTGTGGTCTGCGAGGGAATTGGGTCAAGTGCAGTGGGACGTGGACAGGAGCACGCGACTGGCTGATACTGTAGAAGAAGAGAACAGTATAAATAAATAGTGTGTAAGAGTGAACTGTGTAAATAAAATCATCAAGAGAACGGAATCGTGTGTAAAGAAAAATAATTAAGTGAACATATCTGTAAATAGACAAGTAGATTTTAGTGTATAATTGTTCCCGAATAAACCTCTTGTTTTAAATATTGAGTTGGTTTTAATTCACCACGGAGAAACGTTACAATACGATTTGTGATAGGCATATTCGAGAAGAAAATTTAAGGGAAACATTTGTCGTTTTTGAGAAAACTACAAATTGATTAAAAATTGTCTACATTTTCAATTTCAGTTTTTTTAGTTTTTTAATTTCAAAAAATCAAGGATTAAAACGAATGAAGAGCTACATAATTTTTATCGCATTATTTACGCTACCGGAGGAGGTTCTTTAATTAAAAAAATATTGAGCTTCTTGAGAAAATATTGAGACTCATATAAAGTACACTCCAAAATCAGAATATGCGTTTCAAACTCAGAGAGTCTCGATATAAATTTATATCGATAGAGGATTATCAATTTGGGGAAAATCGGTTGAACGGTTACACGCTAGCGTTGACCTCAGACTAAGGATGGACGGACAGATATGGAGAGACGGGTAGACGAGCAGAGGACGGTGGGCGGACGATTACAATACTTTCTAATGGGAGTAACAGAAAGGCAATGAAACACTTAAAAATCATAAAATTCTGAATTTTAATTTAATTTCTTTAGAATATTTTACATAAAAAATTGTATATTTTATGCTTCCAAATACACAAACTAATAAAATATTTAATCAGACAACGTCGATTCTTATCTCCTCACATAGAGGACGTCCACTTCAGCAAAGGTGTCTCGTCGTAGATGTCAATACCAGCAAGTATCGCAATGCCTCAAGCGTCGCCTACATTCCGAGCAAAAGTCGCAAAGGGCGAAAGCATTTGAGACGGCACGAGCGCTCTTAGTTTGCGCACGACGGGTGGGCGGGGGCTGGCGTGCAGGGCGGGAAGTGTAGCGGCGGCGGGCAGGCTCTATGGCAGTTGAGCAGGGCGTAGCGGCAGAGCGTTGAGCCGCAAAGCTTGGGGATCGGCAAGGCGATGGAGAACGGTATGGCAGAGTCGGCGCGGCGAGCGGATGAACCAGGGCAGTCAGGCGAGCGGAGAGACCGAAAAACTCGGCGGAGAGGAGCTGACAAGCAGGCAAGGGGAGCGGGGGATGACCCAAAACGGATTGGTTAGGCGGGTCTGCGGAAATGTTTGGCCAAGGTGCGGCAGGCGGACGGATGGACTGGTGGAGTCGGACTGGGATGGTGGCGTGGCACGTGGGATGCGAGTGGGGGAACCGCCAAAATACGCCGGGGCGGGGAAGCCGACAAGCGCGGACGAAACCAGGGCGCAGGGATGGTGGAGCAGCCGGAGCCGGCGCGGGGCAGACAGTCCGGGGGCGCTCCGGGCGGCGCGAAGTGAAGCGATCCCGGACGGACCCCCGCGAGTGGGACAGTGCCAGGGCTGGCTGCCTGCGCAGCGGAGTCTGGCGTCGTCCTTCCCGCCGCGCCGCCCTCTTTCCGCCGCCGTCCCGCTCCTACCCTCCCCCCGCCCCGCTCCCCGGCCACGCGTCCCGGAGCCGCCGATCGCGGCGCCAGCGCGGCCCCGCCGGTACGTAACGCATGCCCAGCTGTCTTTTGTCTGTCCAAGCGACGTGCCGGCGCCGGCCACGCGCGCGTCGGCGCACCGCATCGCTGGCGCGGCGAACGCGAGGCCGTGGGCGTCGGGAGCCCGATCAATCCCAGTGGTAATAACCCTCGCGTGTGAATTTTTGTCCACTTGCGTGAACAATAGGCAATTTTTCAGACTAAACAAATATCTAGCCTTCCCTGATTGATCGTTGTAATAGAATAATCTCAGGCTCGCGGACCTAAGCAAATCATTCCAATTATTCGAACACACTGATTTTATTATTAAGAGGGAGACGGAAGAAAAGCGGCGGCGCCGGTGCAGGCGCCGGCAGAGCGGGGATTGCGTTGTCGTCGTCGGCATCAGCCAGCGGTTGTCGTGTCGTTCGTCTGTGTGTCGTCTGCGTCGTGCCTCGCACGTTCGTCGCCCCGGCTCCGCGTCCGTCTGGCATCTCGTTGAACTCTCGACGGCTTCCGGGCGCCTCGCGGGAATCGGTCTCAACTGGACCGCGCTTGCGGCCAGACAGACGAGGTTTTGACCTAACAATGCGGCGCTCGCTCGGAGAGACATCCCACCTTTTGCCGCAACTCAGCGCGCTGGGAAGAGTGTTCCTCAAGACGCAAGCAGGGCCCCATTTGCGCGGAGGCATCTCCGGGCCTGATAAGCTCAATAGATAGAGGCTGCGATAAAGCACGACGAGGCCCAGACGTAGCGGCGAGCATGTGTGCGCCAGCTCTCCCGCAACCTCGTGAGCGAACTCGTTGCGCCCCCGCCACCTAGGCTCGCTCCGCTCGCTTCACGCCCCCGCGCACCCTCCACCCCCCACCTCCCACCCACTTCACTCGCGGCACCCTCCCACCGCCCTTCGGCTCGCCCTCTGCTCCACGCGGCCTGCCGAAACTGCCCCGGCCCGCGGCCCCGCACTTAAATAATGTCGCCGAGCTCGAAAAAATCCAGTTAATCCGCCTCGGGCCTGCCGGCGCCGGCGCTGTGAATTTGTGATGAGCAGCCAACGCTCAAGTTTACTTATAAATAATACGGCGCGGGCTTGCGGGACATTGGGTTGCCACACTGCTGAGCCGTAATTCACTTGTTGTCTAACGCGGCCGCGCTGCCGGGCGGCCATCCACCGCCGCGGGGTCGCGGCGGCGCGGGGGCGGCGGGGCACGCGGAGCGCAGCCGGGCGAGGACGAGAAGGCGGAGGCGGCGGGGGCTGACCCGTTGCCATTCGACGCGACCGCCGAGCGCTTGATCAGCGTCCCTCGCCCCCGATACGACGCGCGTCGCCCCCCCCCCCCCGTACCCGACGGCTCCCCCCCACGCCGCTCCACTCCCATTCCGTCCTCGGCGGGCTCCCCCGCCAGCCGCCCCGCTGTGGCCTGGCCGCCGCTCGGCCTCGCCCTCTCTCTGACGTCGTAGCGCCCTTCGCGCGCACATGCATTCGTAATGCCCCCTTGCGGAGCCCGCGACGCCGGCGCCTGTGCGCTCCCGCTCTCCCGCCCCCTCTCTCCCCACCCCTCCCCGCGCCGCGCTCCTGCCTCCGACTCCATCCCGCTACTCCGCCTCCGCGGCCACCCCCGCGCGCATCGATTCGGTGATTCCCGAACTTCGGCGGAGCGGGAGCTGGAGCGGGGGCCGTTGGCGCAGCCGGGGTCAGAGTCGGAGAGGAGCGGTTGGAAAACGCGCGCCCTTGCCGGGAAGACCTGCAGGTGCGCAGCGTAGCTGTGATTGATAGGTTTATCGAACATGTTGCAGATAAAAGTATGAGCCACACCATACACAGTAATGCCGAAGACAAATCTATTATAGATTGATAGATTTATATAGGCACAAATTGGCTTCGAATTTTTCCTTGGAGTAAATGAACGTAACTATAGCATTCTCGGCAATGAAAAGTCACATGATTTTTCATTAATTAAAGAGTATTCTTATATTTCTACTACATCAATGCACAAATCAATACACAATTTATTAAAGTAATTCATAAAATTTATTTCATTCCGGCTCCGCTGGCCGAGCTACCAACATAACTGCAGTGGTGGTAGCAGGAATCTTATGGTAGTTCATTTAAGAATGAATATCCAGAGATAATCAAACCACGAGAAAAGTGTGTTCGTTTAAATAAAATATTAAATACATATATAAACCAAATCTAGTTTTCGGAATAATTTATCTCTCATTAGTAGATTTTTACAGAAGCTAAAAACAAAATTATGAATAAAAATTTTGTTGTTTTTATTTTCGTTTCTTTTTAGATGTAAAATTCCACTGATGATGAGAGATGTTGTCCCGAAAACTAGAATTGGTTTTTGTTTTACTTAATAATTTATTAAAACGTTGAAATTTTGCGATGTATGTTTATATCTGGATACTTATTCTAATGTGACTTCAATCATTTCAGGCGCTAACGCTTTAATACTGCGCAAACGTACTGTTATTTTGAAGGTTGGTTATCCTGTCATTAAGCTTTTGTTTGTTCTGGTGCCGACGTTGGATGCAAATGAAACGTTTTATTCTGTATTCTCCCGATATTTTCATCTAGCGAAAATCTTAATATTACTAGTCTGTATATTACTGTAACATGCTGAGTAATTAATTACAATAATTTGCTGAAATAATGCCCATGACTGAAGGTGCATTTGTGATCAATCTATATTTAGCTTGTAGTTTATGAACTTAAAACTTTTTTGCTCGTAGAGAACTACATGCGGTTATCTGTGACAAAATAGAAAATATAAGTGTCGTAAACTTATCAAAGAAATGACACTAATACATCGTGCGCATCATTTCTAAACTAGTAGGTCTTCGAACGTAAGAATATAAGAAAGAAAATTCATAATTTAGCAATTTTCCTGCAAGGGGCTCTATTCGTGTGGAACGAACGGACGATCGGTTTTATTGCTGACGCTGCCACTTAGTAAGGAAGTCCCTCAAAAATGTTGCCTACCGACAAGCTGGATCTAGTATGTATCTAATAACCGTACCTATTAATCCCGATCATGGCGTGTGTCCACAATGTGGCAACATTTTAAGGCACGTTCAATTTATCAGTACTGTTAAGCGGACCGTTCACTATGGTGTAACCACACGATAGAAATTGTTATACATTGTCGTCATCATCACCTATATTTTTCTCGAAATACTGCCATTGCCGTGTGTATATAAAGTACGATTTTGGAGAAATAAAGTTAATGTAAGATGAGCATTCTTGTTTAATTCCATTTTGCATTGATACAATGCATGACAGTTCTTCGATTTCATTTAAAGCAGTCTTTTTTATGTTTCATTATTGTTTTTGTTGTCAGAATCAATGTTGAATTGCAGAGACCCGAAGACTAATTTATTATGTGATCGATGTATATGTAACTTTTTAAATTTATTGTCTTTATTTCGTTTAGTTACATTTAACAGTTGTTTCAATATAACACTTTGTTTCAATTCACTTATGTTAACGTCATATGTTCTGTTGAGTTTTTCTAAATTCATTACTATTATATTAAATACTGTTAAAGACTTTAAGCCTCAAGTAGATAATATTACAAACACCGAAGAGCTGTGCGAATCTGCAGACGGAACAACACCACTTTTATTGATTAAGAAATGAATGCCAGTCCCCCTTTCTTGTTTAAAAAAATACTTTCTTAATCAATAATAAAATATTTTTTTAAAAACGAAATTGATTACGTGATTGTTCCTCACTGCTGGAACGTCTTCTTCGTTGCTTTTCGTTTATTTTTCCAGTGATCACTAGATGTCATGGCGCAATGTTTTTTTGCTCGATCAGAAATTTTCACGACAAATGTAACGTAAATTGCTTCTAACGATAACGTAATAATATTAATAATAACAATAATAATAATAATAATAATAATTGTTATTATCGATTTAAAGTGTTAATGAAAAAATTTTAATTAATGAATAAAATAGCATAATTAAAGGAAGTGCAGACGATTCAGAGACAATAAGAGGGGATCCTTCGTTAAATTAAAGTCAAGTATTGTTTTAATTACAATGTATTTACGGTATTAACGACATTGATTTCACGAAAAATGATGTCTACGAGAGCAATTGTCAAAATTTATTTACAATCTATGTTGAAGTGTGCACGTTTGTAAACAGATTTCATCCGGTATTTCGGAATACCGATAAATGTCAATCAATATGTACGGTACACAGGTTACAGCTTCCCAATGAATCCAAAATTTATAAATCGGTATTTTAAAAATTGCCCTTTCCTACACGAGTTTGGAATGATTGAGAGGTGTGACTTATTGGCAAATGCCGATAGGGCAATGATAGAAAAAATTAGAATAAGGGAAGATCAAGTATTATGGATCAAGTAAGGTGGAAATGGACAGCGGCAGCAGCAGATCGATTTGGGGGAAAGAGAAGAGAATGGAAATAATGATGTCTGTAGGAGATAAAGAACTCTACAAAATTTAAGAAAATTTCTAACTGAAATATTAATTTCATTATTTTATTGGAAATTTGGTTTGTATTCTGAATGACTATTATTTGTTTAAAACTTGCTTTTTCCTGAAAGATCGTGTTCAGTTTTACATAATTATGAAAGTTTTCTACTATTAGCGAAATTGAAAGGATATACCCGTGCTAAGTAAAACTAGATCCAAACTGCTAATGGTAATTTTGGATTCTTGCTTCCCATTTTCAGTTATCAACCCTGCAAGCATGGTCATTGTGCGAGTTCCCTTTAACATCTCGAGAATCAAATAGGCAGAAAACATTACTCGCACTTCAAAAAAATCCTTCTTTGTTCATATTTTACACTCGCGAGGCCATCACACGATGTTCGCGTGTTTTATTTAAAAGCACTTCAAATGTCATAATGGCGATTTCTTAAAAAAAGGAAAGGGAAAACCAGGGTTTGATTTTTCTGAGGCGGAATTATAAAATCGAAAGGTGGAGCTACAGTAGAGTTGCAGGAGAGAAGTCAAAAGTGCCAAATTTCTGAGACTGATGACTGCCGGCCGAATATTTTAAGAAAAGTAGGGAAATTTAAAGATTATAGACTAAAAACGTTTTTGTTGTAAATTTTTGAAGACATTTAGATATAGAACGTGGTCATAACAATTACTATTTGTAACTTGTAGTCGTTTGCATATACAAAACACTTTCAATTTAAATTCTTTCAAGATTGTACAAAAAGTCGTTCCTAATTGTATATTAATAATTTAAAAGACATTATCATTCGTGAATTCAGTGAATCAGGGCAGCAAAAGTTGCGCGATCTGGGCCATCAATTTTTTTTTCCATACGAATATAAAAGAAAAGCATTTTATGAATGTCAAAAGACAATCTGATAGTAGATGTGTTCATTTTTCTTCCAAATTTAAGCTCTCGAAGGCCTGAAATAATACGAAATATACGTAAATAGCGAATTTGCATTTAATATTCCTGAATTACTGTGTATTTCCTCAAAATAATGTTTTACGCAAATCTAGGTTTTTGTATGCAGTTAATCTTTCTTCACGAATTTTTAAATATTATGGATTTCCTTAAAAAATCAAAATTATAAATTCTAATACTTCAGGGACATTTCACTAAGAGAGGAAAAATACTTGACGTTTTTCAAAGCATGGGATCTTATAGCCCAATCCATACAGGATATGTTCGTATATCTTCCGAGACGCGGTAATATGCAAAGTAGATGTTTGTTCTTTTTTAAAATTACTATTAAAATAGTGTTAAACTGTTACGAATTTCTCCATTCTCTTTCTTCATCAGAAGATAACGACTGTCACATATAATATATTTTGCCATCATGTGTCGTTTCATATTGAATAATATATTCATATTTTTTTACATGTATCGAAATAGATATTTCATCTTGATCCACAAAAATACCTCTTCTGCATATCGACGTTTGCAGTAATATCCTCTGCGAATGGAACAACTATCCTACTCTTCAAAACCAACAGTATTTAAAAACTTTTATAAAAATTATAAATATTTCTCAAAATTGGATTATTTGTTAATTTGTGTTTAATTTTTCTAATTAAAGTTTTACATATATTTTCAAATTAATTCCGCGAGGTAAAATATTTTATTTGTTTTTCTAAAAGAAATAGTAGTTGGTAGAAACATTTGTACGCATACGGTTTAGATGTAATTGCGTAAAAAAACATTCTGTATCCGCCTACGTCGGGACTCGAACCCCACGATCTCCAGGTCAGTGTCGCTGCAGGGGCAGCGGCGCCACCACTGAGCTATCACAGCTGATAACTGAGGAAATCGTGATATAGTTGTTCCAAAAATATCGTGATAGTGTCGATTTGAAAAACTGAATATTGTGGCTTATGACTTTCGACTGACCCCCGTCGTATATTCATATATACATTGCCTTAGGGAAGACGTAAGAGCTGCCCCGTGCCATTGCCCCATCGTCCCATCGTTCCATCGTCTCATCGCCTCATGCAGAATCGCACGCAGCAGCGAGCAGCTTTTAAACGAGGGCCGGATTGAATCGTCATAAAACGCAGTCGCTCGCGACAAAACGAGTCGGCGGCTATGGGGGCGGCGTTCACGGAGGCTGCAGCTGGCGTGTCAAGGGCTGTGGCGCGCTTGCGGAGACTGCCCTGGCTGGCGGGCGGCAAGATTGATGCGGGGCGGGCAGCGGACTGAGAAGACGGAGTGCAGCGCGCCGTTTCGGACGGCAGCAATCACAAACGTCGCGAGCGGCGCGGCGCCGTCTTCACAGCAACGGTCAATGAGATCCCCGTGCGCCCGCCCGGCCCTACCTCCCCTTCTCCCTTCCCCGCGTGACTTCTCGCGCCGAGCAACCGCAGGCGGGCTTACTCCCATTTAAAATTACTCCAGCGAACCTTCATTGAAGCGACATATTAAACGCTCTACTCATTCAAACGCGTTGTTTTACTGTTTCATGTTCATCGCATTTGATAGCTGCTTCACGGCGCAGGCACAGACAGCCTCCCCGTTTCCCTCGCCCCCGCCCCGCCGCCCCACCCCCACCGCTCTTCCCCATCGCCCGCCGTCTCCCGCCTCGTCACCCTCCCGTCGCGACCGTTTCGCCGTCCTCGCGCTAAAGTAGAAAACATCATTAGCCGCAGCCGAGGGTGGCGAACCGGTGCAGTGTGGCGGGGAGGGGGGGGAGCCGGCGCCGCCGCGGGCGGGGTGCGATGCGCTTCCTGCACGGCAGGCGGATGAGCGCGCGGCCCGTGGAGGGGGGCGTGGTCGGCGACAGCGGAAGCGGCCCCATCCTCAGGGCACTCGGGCGGCGCGGGCGGCCGCGCCGGGCAGCGTGGCGACGGGCGCGACTCGGCGCCAGGGAAGCGAGGGAGACTGCACGCTGGCCGCGCCTCGCCCGCCGCCCCACCCGGCCCCCATCTTGCCGCCTTGCAGTGTGTGCCCGCGCCCGCCCGCGAATGGCGCGGCTCGGCCGGCGACGCGGCGGCGGGTGCGTACGGTGGCGGGGGAGGGGGCGTGGCGATGCGAATCGGGCCGAGCACCCGGAGGGGCGGAACGCTAGGCTTTTGAGCGTCCATTTGGCCGAAGAGGACGCCTAGGCGTTTCGGCACACCGTTGATGAGAACATTCCCCGTCGAATCCGCTATATACTACGACTTCTTATAGCACAATCAAAAAGTCTGTTTATGTACAAACTCTTTAAAGCAAAGAACAAGTAAATTTTTTACCTAATTGAAACCTTGAGTGGGAAATTCCCCCACTTACCATTCATGAGTACTTTAACATAGCATTGCCATCTGAAGAACCAAGATGAACTATTTAATTTAAAAGTATCATATTTATCAAATCTATATGAGCATGTTTAGTCCATTCCATTTTAATCTAAGAGTACGATGAGTGCATAACTAGGAACGAAACATAGACGGATTACTTCACAATACCGCTAGTAATTTACTCTGGAAGCCTATTAAGTATCACGTGTAATGCATATTTATCGTTGGTTGTAATATTTTTTTAAATTTAAGGTTGGATTAACAGCTTGGTCATTGGCGACCATTATAGATAAACGATATGGTTAACAGTATGATGTGATATATTGATGGGTGAAAGGACGAACACAAATACAATCATGCCCGAGGCGGAACTCGAACCCCGATCCTTCAGTTCGATATCCCTACGGCACTAATGCCTGACGATTTCGTCCATTCGGACGACTGTTATATTTTATATAATCTGTTTTAGTACAAAACAAATATAAATAAAAAAAGCATATAGGATACGTGAAGACCAGTTGCGAAGCAATGGAGGTGGCTTTCTGAGCCCAGTTTCACATTTGAACGCTGGTCGGATGTTTACAAAAAAAATTGAATCTATCGCTAATCGCTTAATGGAATCTAATATATTCTCTCATAGCCAGGCCTTCCGAAGAAACTCAGAAAATCGTATTATAATAAATGTAAAAAATTTGCAGTCGGTGCAAAAATGTTCTAGTTCAAACTAGTTCTTCAAAAAATAACGTTGCCTTCTGTATCCCCACGGAAAGGAACGCAACAAAAACTGTTCAAAATATTAATGCCCTTTACAAAGGTCAAAATAGAAAATAGTTTTACATAAATTTGCAGAAAATGATTATAATATATCGGTACATAAAAGTAGCATTAGTTTTGAAATTCATAAAATGTTAGTTCAATTTATCGTGGGGCCCGAAATCCCCCCTTCCTGCACATTTGTGTTCTCCAGGTACTGGGATGGCATTTGTGTGCGACTGTTTGCATTTTCAATTTCTGTTTATATTTTCTAACTGTATGCATATATTATTAATGATATTATATTAATATCTGCAGTATCTTTTATTACATCGGGTTCGATAATGAGGTTTTTTTATCTACTAACGGAAGCTTTATTATTTTGATTATTATAATGAGCCACTTTATCTTCTCCAGTCATACGCGGACAACAGTATTCAGAGGAGATGGCATTAAATTTAAAAAATGTACGTTAAATTTTCTCCTTGGTTTTTCCTATTGAATTGATTTTATCGATTAATATTACCAAAAATATAATCTGTATTTACTTTTTCTTCTACGTATATAAATTACAGTTTTGTATATTTTTGTCCCTTTATAGTTTCGTATTTCCTATTCATGAAATGTATCTTTCCATTAAATCATTGGCATGATAACAATTTTGCAAAATGCCCTTTGTACATTAAATTTAAATTATCCCATAATTGCCTCATTAATTTACATAGCGATTAAGATAACTGCATTAACAGGAATTTTAGATGTCTCGTTTCTCATTGTACAAAAACTCCTTCATAATAACATTGTTCTACTTGTACGTTCTTTTTTCATAAATCCTTTTTTCTTCTTTCATAAAAGTGTTTCCAGTAGATCGTCATATTAACACAAAAAAGTATATAATCCAACATTCTGAAATAGTATTTTAGTATTGATTTAAAAAGATGTATTTAACAAACTTCGATCCAATTCCAGAACACAGTTATTTTGAAGTCTCAGATCATTCGATAATTTCATTCCGTAGGATTTTTTTCTTGACTCACATCAGTTTTGAATCTTGATATGGCGTGATACTTGTCAGATTTCTAGATCGGAACCCTGGAGTTTACCGCTTACTTTTTATCTTTCATTTTCAATCTTTTTGAACCCTGGAATAAAAAACGAACGCATCGAAATATGCAAATACATTTTTATAATATACCGCATGTTGGCATTGAGCTTTCATTTCTATGCAAAATCACTATAATGACATTTTGAAAAATTGGCACCTCTACGTATTGACAATATTTAATCTTTTTTGGTCGCAAATTGGCCACCCTAGGACCACTTATACCCACCGACGTCCAGTCATATGTTCCTGGGGGCAAATGCACGTGACCTATTTTTTTTTGGGGGGGGGGGATCAGCATTTTTATGCCGAATCTATTTTTACATCCCAGGGTTGTGAGCCGTGGGGGCATGACGTATGAGATAATGATGAGTACAATGCTGAAGTGTTAAGAGACAATCACAAACATACACACACAATTACACATCAACCGTGCACGACGAGGTACTCGAACCTGCGATCTTCCTATCCGAAATTCTTTGTTATTATTATTATTATTATTATTATTATTATTATTATTATTATTATTATAAATACGTGAAATGTAGATTTATTTTGAATTCGGGTTGATTGTGTGGGTTCTATGTGCAGTTGGTCGTAGGTAATAAACGAAGGTGTGGTGGGAATTTCTAGTGATAATAGGTTTTGCTTTTAGTGATTTAATTTAAGTTTCGTGCCTATGTTGAATCTTAGATATTTAATTGTGGATTTATGTGGGTGCCAGATTATTGGTTCGTAGTTTAATGTTAAGGGGTTGGGAGAAGTGCAAGGTTTGTCAAGCCCTCGATGACGAGCAGTAGGGTGAGGGGGGGGGGGAAGTCTGCCAGCTGGCGCGCGGCCGTCAAGCGCCAAGCCGTCTGGCCGCAACGGCTTCTCCCGGGCCCGGCCGCCCACGAGGAATGCGTCATCGTCAACAAAACAGCCATGCTACAAATCATCCGTGTTCAAAGAGAAAATATCGATATTAATAATACATCGTCCATCGGTTTCTTTACTGATGAAATGGCGCACGTGTGTGTGTGTGTGTGCGTGCGTGCAATGAACGATTGCCATACTGGTTGTTATATAATTGAGATTTAATAAAAAAATAAAGTAAAAAAATGTTCGAATTAATGAAAAAAAAAATAAGACTATATTAATCGATCGATTGGTTGGTTATTCCACGTTATTGCCAGTTCATGGAAGGGTGTTCCTAAACAACTGCTTATTGTGCGTGTAGCTAAATCTGTCTCTGTCTCGAACAAGGATTGCTGCTATAGCACGTGCGTTTCAGGCAGAGGGGGTCACATACTTCCTAGTACATTCAGTAGTTTTATTCTAATTTCCCTTTTTTTTTGCCAAAGACATTAAACATCTTATAATGCCATCCGTTTTTATTTATTAGTTACATACTATGCTGTCAACGATAAAATGAACATAAAACATGTTTTGTCGTATCGAATATTATGAAGATGTTCGCGAACTCACGGTTACATACTAGAGTACCCTCTACATTTTCCAAGCGGAAAAAAAACAAAAAACGATTGTTCGTGGCTGTCGTTTTCTAAGTTTTTTTGTTCGAGATATTGAATTCGTGAATAGCTGGTACATAAATATACCACATTTAATCCATTTTTTGCACATTGTTTAAGTAAATAAAAATGTGGCTCACAGTAAATTCTCCAGGCACTTCCTTTGATATCATCCCTCGTGTTACGTGTGAGAGTAACTTGGAGTCGAAACTAACAACACCAGTACAATAATTGGAAATCTGGCGGACGAGATAGATTACATTTACGATTCTTATATGGAAAGGAAAATAATAATGTATCATATCAGTTTTTTTATTTTTTTTAAAAAGATTCAGAATTGGATCATTACTTTTCTTATTTTCTTTCCGGGCCCGTTTTTCAGCTTCAGGCGATGTCGACTTCGACAAAACGCGCCGGTTACCCACTAGTATGTCCTTCATGGGACACATATTAACCATTTTTAACTAGACATACTTGCGGGCTCCTCGGTCTGTGGTCAGAAGACTCACAAGAACATCCGCGATAACACGCATACTTGAAAGACAAGGGACAAAGAACCATGCCCTCGAAGATACTCGAATCCGTGACCCTTCAGACCGAGGGGCTGAGTCGGCATTCGCTCTAGCCGCCTCGGCCATCCATATTACGTTCTTTACTTGAAATTACTTTTGTTATTAATAATTCGAAATTCTTGCAACATAATAAATAATGACTAACAAAAACACGATCATAGAACACGTGGACTCTTGAAGCCGAGTTAAACCGTATGTGTGTGTGATCGGGTGTAAGTCGAATGAGTCGATGTGCATCCAAACGGATGGAGAAGCATCGAAAATCAAAGGTGAGCAGGGGAGCAGAATGAACGATGGGGTCGGCAAGTGGGGCGTTGGTAGGATTGGTTCACGGCTCGTCAAGCTGCTCGCAGCGGAATTGATATGGAATGAAGGCATCGACTGATTGAGGTGGCCGACACCTGAATATATATTATAAAATACCAGATATAGAAATTATCAAGTCATAATTATATCCCTAGTATCGCAGCGTACCGAGGCCCACAACGAGGGATATTTTGAAGCATCTGTTACGTGAAGTATTGATACGCTCATCTTTCGAATCTGGTGATATCTGTATTTAATACTGACGAAAACTTCGTCAAAATATCGTGTATCGACACGAATACTGCAGTGTTACTTTCAAAAAGTAATTATTGTCGTAAAAATGTATTTCTTATCATTATTAAAATGTTGCATGATATGTATTAATTTTAAACACGGAATTGTAAATAAACTAAAAAATAAAATTAATTTTAATTATGTATAAACAGTTGAAAAATCGTCCTATCTATCTATCTATATCTATCTGGACTCTTATATCATCGTCATATCTTATATCTATAGGGTCTAATATTCTATCTATAATATATATATATCTATATATAATATTATTATATATATATGATATATATATTCAGTATTTCAAATTGTATGTCAGTACCTTTCGAATATACCCAGAAATGCTTATGTGTCGGTCTTGTCGACGTTCCAGTATATTATGTTCGTATCGCTCCTAAATGGTGGATCGAATCTCGAATCGCAATGCCCCTTCCGGCAGCCGATGACCGACGCTTGAACGACCGAGGGCTGCAGAGGGGCGGCAGGCGGCGGCAGGCGGCGGGCAGTCTCGGCTGTTGCCCACAAAAGGAGGGCAATTTTCCGGCCAAGTGAGGGAGGCTCTATTTTTCTGAGCCCGCACCTTTCGTTGCTGCGGATTTCCTTGGGATTAGCTGCAGCGAAGCCGGCGGTCGCTGCATGCACCCTTTGCCCCACTGCCTCCTGCTACCCCCATTCTAGGAGCACTGTGGGCCATATGCCTCGCAGAGAGGGTCAAAAGTGGACCGCAGGGTGTCCAAAAGAAGTCTAGTTAGGGTCAATTCTTTTCATGACGCTCATATAAACCTAAAAAAAATTAAAAATTACATTATTTGCTATTTTTAAATGTTAAAAAATACAAGGCTTTTGAAATATATTTTAAAGTTTGGCTCCGAGATTAAATTCAAACTATTTCTATTAGAAGAATACTCTTTGTAAAAAGACATGAAAGTGCAATGTAGAAATTTTGTTTTCAAATGGTTTATAAAAAAAGTATAAGTTGAAACAAATGCATGTCACACAGCGTAAGGTCGAAATATGGCTGTTAGGAGTGTCCGGTGAAATCACAAATTAGTCAGATTGGATAGGTAAAACTGTATGAATGATTATGCTTAAACGCGTTTTAGAAAACTTGCAGTTGGGTAATTATTGTCGAGACGCAATTTATTAAAATTGACTGGCATACGAGATTAATGAACGAGGGTTTCATAGAGTTAATGTGCGGAAGTATTCGACGAAAGATTCCTGGTTGTGTGTTAGCGTCTGTGAGCTTTCAAAATTAAAAAAAAAAAAATTATACAGATACGTTGTAGAACGACAATCCGTAAAATGATAATGAAAACATTTGATTATTAATATTGTTCAAGTGTTGTTATAATACCATAAGACAGATTTATACTTAATTAAATTTATCAAACACTGATGTAAAAAACTTGCACGCATCCGGGGAGGTGGTAGGACTCCACTATTTTGTTTCTTGCTCTCCCTCAGAATTTTGAAAGTTCCTGATAAGACAGCGAGATCTCCCTTTCCGAATGAGGTCGGTTCCTAATGGGAGGGGGCGTGAGAACAGTGGTTTCCATTAAAAATATAAAGGTATAAAACATTAATTAATATTTATATTTTAATAATAATAATAACAATAATACTAATAATAAGAACCTAATAATAAAAGTTATAAAAATGATACATATTTTGTAAATTTATTTTTATAAATATTATTAACTATTTATTATTTTTATTACTATAATTATTTCATTAACGATGTCTGAAAACTTGACTCTTGAATCTTGTCAACCTTACAAAATTATTGAGTTCTGTCAATAATGTTTATAGACGTATCACCACTTTATTTATAAACTTTATTATTTTATTAATATTTATAATACAGAAGCTTGTTTTCAGATTGATGTGATCGAATTTAGACGTTTAACAATGTTTTGTTTAATTTTGCAAACTGAAGCCGTAGGTCGTGTGCGCTGGCCCACCTTGTGCGGCGGCGGGCCCGCGAGTGACGCCGGTGAGGGGCAGGGGTCGGGGCCCCAGGCGACGCGCGGCGGCGAGTGCGCGCGTTCGCTGCCGCCGCTGAAAGGGGGAGGCAGGGCGTCGGTGCCGCCCACGCCGCCGCCGCCCCCGCCGCCCCCGCCGCCGTCCGCGTCACAATGCCGTATCCATTGCAAGCGGAGAACGCTCCTAGAGAGAAGCAAAGAGTGCCTGCCCGCCTGCCTGCCTGCCTGCCAGGGGAGGTCTATAAAGAGCTTACTCCGCATGTCGCCCGGGAGGACGACAACATTTAGACATCGATACCGCACGCGAAATAGTGGGTCCCCCTGCCCCCCTCACTCGCCACTTACCCTCCCGTCTCCTCTCCTCTTCCCTCCCGCCTCCAAGCCCCGGACAATCTTGGCGTCGCTCGAAGGTGCGTTTCATCGCTGGGCGGCAAGTTTCTTTAGTATCACTTCCTTTTAGAAGGACGTGGGCCCGAATGCACTGCCGGCTCTGAGGGGGAAGGGAACTCGTAAGCTATAACGGATTGTGGAAAATAAGCAGTCACGCGAGTTCATATTTCACAGGAGCCTCTATAAAAAATCGAGGTAAAATGAGTACTCAAGTGGTCGAAAACAAGAAAACGTGTAATTTGCATCGACTTCTTTATGAATAACCACATAGATTATTTTAAATGTACCGCTATTCACACAAACTTAAACTTGTAAATGTCTTAAAGAAATATCACCGACTGATACATTAAGAGAAATATGAAATCATTTAAAGTTCTATAATACCTTAGAAGAAAAAATAAAATATATAATCTAATTAAACATTTATTAGATTCACGATTCACAATTTCGGTTTGTTGATATTTCTACATATCTCTATCATAATTTTTAATAAGATATATCTATTCGTTGAACGAGTTGGAAAATAACGGGAAAATGTTTTGCAACATTCGTTGTGCCATAGTGATAGAGTCGCCAATTACCATAAACTAACCAGGACCAGAGGTGACCGGATGAGGGAAATTTAAAAGACAAACTCTCTAGCTTCCTACGAAATGACACATTAGATTATTTTTCTAAAAAAAATGATGAATAAATGACTATACTTCTTTCCTTGAAATGAACACTGGCCGCGCAGATCGATCTCTCCGAAGAAATCTAACTTAAACTTAGCTTAAATTTAATGTATGTATGTATGTATGTATGTATGTAAGTATGTAAGTACTTTGGCACAACAGCCATGGGATAAGGAGTACGTGTGGTTAGCACATAGCCATCTCTACGCTGTATTTCTGATATTCCCAACCTGAGAAGTAAGCTTTCTCATCGTCATACAGCAACAGATACTGGGACCGAGGGCTACCACTTAAATTTAATAGTAGAATTAATTGAATGCTATGGGTGATGATGACAGAGTAAGAACAAAATGGTGTGTCGGATATGATAAGCAATGGCATTAGAGGCCAACAACCTCTCAAATACTTTCTGAAAACACTCATGTATTCAGAGCAACATCCACACTCAATCCTGGCTTGTGCCTATTTTAAATATATCCCCGCCTACAGATTCAGGTTCCCCATTAATATCACTGAGAGTCTCTAATCCTGAAAACAAACAACTCACAACTCTATATTAAAATATAGAACAGACTTAAGAAAACAAATGAGAAAATAAAACTAAGATAATTTAGAAAATTGATATATTGACATATTAAAGCAAAACAAAATTATATACAAAATTATTTTAAATTAACAACAATCTACATTTTGTGACGACAATAAAAGAAAATGCATTATTGTAAGAAGTGGTATGGGGTTTGCGATATTTTTGGCATTAGAAATGAAATATCAGGCCTAGTTTGAAAAATTTGTTTGAAAACTGTAGATGAAAACTGAATTCTGCATACAGCTTTTTTGGCCACATTGCAGACTTCTTCAGTGCATATCTGAGGAGGCTGCGGGCCCTGTTTCAAAAATCAGCTACCTTAAAATTGCATTTAAGATGGCCACAATGCGGCCGAGAAAAGTGTATTCTAAATTGAACACTTATGATAAAACTACGCTTTGTATTTCATGTTCTAGAAATGTATTAAACATTTTTAATGCCAATTAAATTCGTTCTTTTTGTGTACCGTGAATAAAATATTTAACATTATTTTTACATATTTAGGAAATAATATAAAATACATTGCAACAATTATTGGAAACTCCCATCCCACGGGTTTAGTAATCTTAAGTATTAATCCAACCATGGACAGGCGGTTCGGGCAACAGCTTGTCCATGGTTGGATTTACAAGCAGATTAAATTTACAGATTTAGAAGCAGATTAGTGATTTCGGACGCGTCAACTGCTAAGGTGATCTTCCCCCACTGGATAACGAGATCCCGCGCCGACCGATCCGTCGGCTGCAGGGGATTCCCCAAACCGGTATCTCACACAGCAGGGCACTGCCCCTGCCGGGACAAACTCTAAGCCCCCAACTGATCTTCCGACGTGTTTGGTAGTGTAGTGCATGTAAGTGTGTGTAAGTAAGAGGCTGAGCGCAAGGAATGAGAAAGTAGTTTCGCGCGGTCCGTGACTCCTTGGTTAGGGTACTGCTCCACGTTCCCTGGTGTTGGTCGGAGAAACCACTGAAACCTACCGATCTGAGCATCTGGCCGCTAGAATTCTCCTCCAGAATTCAATCGAAGTCAGTAACTAGCGTCGAAAATCCTGCCACCGTCGGGACACAAACCCTCAGGCCACCCGTTAGAGACTGCAATGATATCAGTTGATGCCCTGAGCTACCTAAGCCGGTCCAACCTCGCAAGAATGTAGATGGTTGGTTGGTTGGTTGTTAGTGATTCCGGGCGAATCATCTGCTAAGGTCATTAGTCCCGTGTAGCTCATATCTTTCCCATCCAGAGACGATGGTGACCTTCCCCCGATGGATGACGAGACCAGACGCCGACCTACCGTGGGCTAACGGGCTGTTCCCTCAACAAGGTATCTCCCACCAGCAGGGCAACGCCCTATGCGGGACAAGTTCTAATCTCCCGACCGGTCTCCCGGCACGTATTATATTGTAGTGCATGTTAGTGTAACTGTGTGTATTTAAGGGGTGAGGATAGGACAAGGAAGAGGAAGGAAAGATTGTGGGGATCGAAAGGTGCGCTCTCCGTGGCCCGTTTCCTAGGGTACTGTTCTGGCATTTGCGTGGTGTTGACCGGAGAAACCACGAAGAACTACCGATCCGAGCAGCTGGCCGCTGGAGATCTCGGGACAGCGGCGGAATTCGACCCATCTGACAAGCTAGTGTCGAAAATCCTGCCACCGTCGAGATTCGAATCTAGGATCTCCCGGTCAGAGGCAAGAGAATGGATGGGCGTGGGAGGCTGCGCCCCGCCTTTCGCCGCCGGCGCGCCGCGGCGTCGACTTGTCTCCCTTTCATAATTTGCCGTCGGGACTCGGGGTTGCACCTTGCAGCAGGCGCTTGCCAACGCCAGCCATGCGCGACGCGGCGCGGCGCGGTGCGGCGCGGCGCCTTTCAAGTGGAGCCAAGTGCGCCCTTCAAATCCCCTTGTTCTGCGCGCGCAGCCCTTTGCGGCGCAGGTGGCTGCGCCTGCGCGCCCGGCGGGGGACTCTCGCGCAGTCGGTGCGGAGTCTGCGGCCGCCTCCACGCGGGTGGTCCCCTGCCGCCGCCAGCCCCGCCACCCTAGCAATCTCCTCTCCTCCGCCACCGTCTCCTGCCGGCACCTTCGCAGCTCTCTCTCATCCCGCCACCCCACCGTAGAATCCTGGCATGCAATTCGAAATTGTAAATGATATTGATGCCATTTATACGAAAAAACAGGATTTAAGAAATAAATTAACTATAATTAATAAATATTTTATAATTATAAAATATATAAATATCACTCTTATGCGTAAGAACCATTTTCATATTAATTCGTTAATTAATTAATTGACGTTTACAATGAGCATGTGGTATATTGTAAATGGTAAAGTTATGGCGCAACTATTCACGAATTATGTAAGATACTCTAACAATAAAGTTAGAAAACTATTTTATATTAAATTATTATAACATCAGCAGTACTGAATTATCTGAACCTGTTTTACGCACTTCTAATTTGTAATGGTAACTGGAACGAAGATGGTTTTGTGACGGTCAATGGTTGCAATTAAATTGCTTGCTCCGATAGTTTTGGGTCGCTTTATAGATTCCGAAGACCGCCAAGTGATTTCCCACATTAGTTTTGTGACAGCAACATTGCAATTTGTCCTTATATTTCGGCAGAGGGGTTCTTATTATCCCACGGATATGTTCGAATAATTCGATATGATAATCTGAATGTGGATCCAATTCCTGATGTGCCCCTTCAGATTAAAGCTTTAAAAAAACTAATAGCATATAGAACGAGCAATTTTTTTACTTAAACTAGAACTGTACAAGAATGCCAAATATTTTTGCCACGACATTTTGTTTAATCTAATATACGATATTAACTTTCCCCGTAAATAGCACGTTACCTTTGCGACATCTGCCTAGAGCAAGGTAAATATGCGGAATTTTACGCTCTGACCCCATACAGATTTTCATACATCTTTTGAAATTACCAATATTTTCTGAAATTCTAAAATGAGCTTGATCTAGGTAATGTACAGCGACTTTCCACAAACTCGTGAAATTATTACGGAGAAAATGTGTGATCTTTGCATCAGTATCAGCCTGAAGCTTAAATTCATTGCATTTTTCTGCCATATTAGTAGTTACATAAAATAGATAATTCTGAATATAAACGTTCTGAAAGGGGGAGATTTAGAAATCATTCCCCTTTGGTGCGATATTCTAGTAAACTAACATTATTTGGGGTCGTGTTTAAGCGATGCAATCATCAGAAAAACAGCAGCAAAATAGTCCATTGAAAACGGGAACACAGAAGTCTCTAAATCATTTGTTACATTAGTAACAAGCCGGTGTGTTCTCTGGGCGATGCAGCATCCGATTCTTGGAACATTGGGACTTCCAGGAATTTCGATAACCATCCGGAATCGCTCGTCAAACATTGTTGTTTGCCATTGCCACTCTCATTTTTTGTTGTTCCATTGCGACTGAGATTTAATTATGAAATTTAAATATGAATTTCCGAAATGAACTTCTGATTATTACTTTTTGTATCCAAGGTAATTTCGAACTCAATTACCTCGGATAATCGCCAGTCTACTGCACTTACCTGTAGATCTGTGATGGCGTCGCTCGCACATAATTTGGTATTCTGTTTATCGTTTATCAGATCACGATCAATTTGCTCAATCTAGATGCCTTAAAAGGCTGAAAATGTTAATCTCATTTTGCAGGAAATATAATATGATCTTCTCTTTTTCAACTATAAAATGTGACATGGATTGAATCTAACGTACTAACACTTTATTCGCTTTAAAGTTTCTGTTCAGTGTTTTGAGTGAATTTCAAAGCGAAATAACGAACAAAATAATTCAGTTTTCAGGCAGGAATATTCCGTTTCCACAGCAAGGCAAATGAGCACCTAATACGAAATACGTATAAAGTTCGAGCTCGGCCTGTATTCAAGTCTCGCAGAAAAAACAATTTATAAATAAATAAACGAAAACAATCTCGTAAATTCAAGAGTATTTAGCTGTTTTTAGCCAAAAGCCTACTGCCAATACCGGTGATTACCACCATATTCAAATTGCCTCTGCCACAGGGACACGTACAGACTGCTAATTGGTAGAGTATTATGCAGGATTAAATTCAAAGCGTTGCGAGCTGTTTACTTTCTCATTCACGAATATAAGGCAAGACACCATGTATAAAATTTGTTAACACTGTTTGAACATAGTAGGAATATGTTTCACAAATGTATATATTAATAGTGTCAACAATTGTATCTGTGAGACAATGGTTATTACTACACAAAAGGGACAAAGCCAATCTACTGCATATAGAATAAAGAGATTAGGAAGTCTAATACACAATATGGCTTAATCTGTCACATATGTTCAGCATATATTTTCAATTATAGTGCTTGATGAGAATTATGCCATGTAATTCAAAAATTAATCAGCATCGATAGCTACAGTCATCACTGCATCGTGACGATCGGAAATACCGGTCTCTGGAATTTTCCGAAGAGTACCGGTGACTGGAATATCGAAAATGTCGACACTGCCGTTGTCTAAAATGAAGTTTTGGTAAAGAGGTTGTTGGTGGATGAAATTTGCTTGGTGTGTTAAATAGAAGAAAATGTGTAACCCTTGCCGAGATTGCATTCGTGGGTCGACGGCTACTTTCCATGATTTCCCGTAGTATTTCTTTGTTAGCCCATTTGCCTTCCTGTGCAGGGGACCATAGTTCGATCCCTGGACAATCTGCATAATATATTTGTTGGACAACAGAACTCTCGTTTGGTTTTCTCAAAGATCTTTTGTTTCTCCTACCTCACATTACACCATTTCTTCATTATCATTCACCTCAGCATTATTAGTGGTAGCATCTACTCATTAAAATGATACCTCATGGTTATCGATGATATCAGCAGTTGAAAGTTTCCTAACCGCCAATAAATAAATAAAATTCTGGGTGAATACCACAGCATTACCTTTTCAACGGTCAATGAATTGCTTGAGATCCTTTACCCTCCTTGCCCTAACTCCACCAGATCAAATGGCTACGAGAAATAGATAACACTGCAGTGTTTCGCGGCAGTGGAACATTTGAGTTCCAAGCGTGCCAGAGTTTCAACACTCGTTAGAGAGATAGGTCGAATTGAGGCATTGAGGCTAGAGGACATTCTAGTGACCGGCTGCTCTGATCAGTAGCATCCGTTGGTTTCTCTGAACAATACCTCGCGAATGCCGGCCCAGTAACAGGCCAGTAACAAATTTCTCCTTCGACACACATACTTTCACCTGCAAGCACATTATCAAAACTGTCGGGATTCCAGACGGGAGTTCAGAGCTCGCTCCGGTAGGGGCGGTTCTACTGTGTGAGAGATACCTGGAGTTGGGAAAGCTCGTTATCCGTCGTGTGCGTCGACGCCGCATGTCACGTTCCGGCGAGTAAGGAATATTGCCACATTGCCAGTTATAATATGCTCGGCATACTTCATAATAGACATTAGTCCATAAATTAATTAATTACACTAATTAGTCCATAAATTAATGAATCTGTCAATTGTCCTAACCCCATCATCATGGGCGAATGATGGGGCCCCCAGCGTCGGCCACGGTGCGTGTCCCCCGACCTGCCCCACGTCGCGCCGAGCCCCGGACGAGGTTGAAGGAGGGCGACGGCGCGAGGTCGGGGGTGGGGGGAGTCCCCGCGTAAGTCCCCCTCGGGCAAGGGCCGCGGTCCGGGGAGAAGGGCGCACCGCACCGCACACTTTCAATTAAAAGCCTCAATGAGCGCGCGTGGCTTCCTCGGCGCAGCCGCGCCCTAGCTCCCGCGCCCGCCCCCGCACGCGCCGCCGTATGGCGCGCAGTGGGCAGAACGCGGGCACATTCTCCATTACTAAATACCACCACCACTTGCTTATTTACTTACGGACTTGGCGGGAGTTGGAAATCAAACCTTCTTGGACATTTCCCCCAGTGTTTTTTACTTTCTCGCTACGGAGTAGAGAGGAAGTTATTTAATGCTGCGCGATTTTTCGTCAGAAAAACACTTATCACAGGGCCCTGGCAACCACAAAGTGAATAAATCCAGTTGCTAAATTTAGAAAAAAGATCCCCTGGCACGTGTAACAGCCAAAATCCTTATTTCGTAGGTATCGTAGGGCAAAAGTCTGTCCGTCCGTCTGTGCACAACACTAGCGGCTAAACCGTTCATGTGATTTCTTCAAATTTGATATTCTTCAGTCAATTTGGATGATGTCGCGGCCCCTTGAATTAGAAACGGATAATTTAATTGTTTGAGGGTACTTTACATGAAGCCCCGGGGACATTGTTCCAATGTTTTTGGGGTCTTCATACAACTAAAATATTAAAGATAGATATTTACCCTTAGTGAAATCAGTTCCTTAAAGGAAGATGTTGAAATAATGTTATGTACAAGTGTTCAAAAAAGTGAGTCCTATTCGCGTAATTGTGGTGTGAAAATATAGGCGAGAAAGTACATGCAGTTTTAGCACCATTAGTTTATTACTATCTCCGATATAAGATACAAAAATGTACCTCATTTATAACGTAATGTTGTAAAATAAATATAATTTATTATTTACTGGTACGTTATTCTTTGTTATTGTCTTCAATATTAAGCTCAATATAAATTTCATAACTTTCTTGGATAGAGAGGATCGTAGTAGTAGATATAGTAGTAGATAGGTAGATCGTAGTAGTAGATAGGTAGGTAGGATCGAAGAAAATATGAAAACACTTGAATGATGCTACATGTTCTCTAATAGAGGGTATTGCCAAACTGAATTATACGAGGGAAATATGAAAAGACCAATCGAGTCAAGGTATCATATAATTAATTAGCAAGTATGTAAATCTGAATTATTGAAATTAGGTAAATGAAAAAACCTGATATTACCACAGGCGTCAAATGGTTCTAATGAACTTGGGCGAGAAAAAGTTCTCGGGTCGAAGGCCCTCAGATTTTTGTCACAGTTCGAGCATTAGAACACTTATAACGCCCTTGGTGCATAAGTAATTGTTTATTCGTAGCAGAATAAAATTTTTAAAATGTACAAAAGTTTTAAAATAATGTTATGTAAGAAATGGGGTTAAAAAAGAGTGATTAGGAGAGCAAAAGCAATTTTAATGTGAATGATAATTGAAAAATGAGATATGTGGTGAGAAATGTAGATACGAAAATTGGAAGAAATTGTGACCTAAAATGAAAGCGTTGGCTCCGCGGCAGAGTCATATGTACAGTACATGGCTGCCCGGGAGACGCTACATCCTAGGCACACTTGCCCAACACGCAGGTCCAACAGGCTTCCCATTTATTTTCCATGTTCTTGAATCTTATAAATTGGACACTTTGGGGGGAAATTGTCTACCTCTTGCGCTTTTCAATCCACCTTGAGCGCTCTCGCCTTCGCCACCGCCGTCGTCTCCGTTCTCGCCCTTCCCCATTCAGCCAAGCACTCGCACCCGCTCTCGCCCCTCCACTCACCCGCCTCTTACTTGGCCCCGCCCGCACTCCAGCTCCCCTTCGTCCCTGTCCTCGCCCTACCCGTTGCCGTGCACCCACCGTCGCCTATGCCCTCGCCATCGCCCTCATCCCCACCCTCATCCCCGCCCTGGCCCCCCCAAACACCCTCGCTCCCCCTCCGCCCCAGCGCGCGCCCTAACCTCCGCCCGCGGCCCCGACTGCGCCCCCCGCCGTGTCGCCTGCGCCGGGCGATCAAGCGAGAACGTGCGCATTTGTGAAGGATCTCGCCCATTAGCCTCCGCTGCATCCCGTCCTCTCGCCTGCGACGCAACGGGAGCTAATGCAATTTCCACGCTCGTTTATTTCCAATTCTCAAGCGGCTGTTCTTTTATGGGCCCGCGCTAGTTGATGAACCTGTTAATTTGCAGACAATTAATTAATTTCATTAGGTTGAAAGGATGATGTTGCATACAAAAGTATACGTTTCGTTTTACAAATTTAACATTTATTTTGCCAGGAAATTTTTCCTTTTGTTTTGTATACCCGATTCAAATGTATTATTATTATTATTATTATTATTATTATTATTATTATTATTATTATAGAGATATAATATTATTATGAGATATATTATTATTATTATTATTATTATTATTATTATGTAGATATAATTTATATTAACGTCAGTCGTAATAAGTATTCGCATATTATAAATATTTTCATTTTTCTTTCAACGAAGCAGACCAACACTGCATGGTAATTTGATGTTTGATCAGTTGTTAAATGGAACTACTGGTAACATTTTGATAAACAATTATACTGTATGATACTTTTCATATCACATAAAAAACCTGAATACGTTTCGGCAACCACTTTTGCATTGAATGGAGTTATATGCCATTCCCCATATTTCGCTCACGGATGTACGAATTGTGGGTGTATTTTTCGTTTCCCTTTGTATCTCTATATTATGTTTTCCGCATCGATAGTATCAAAGCCGAGCAAATTAAAAGTATCCCAATTGGTGGCGATGAAAAATAGAAATTAATGTATCACAATCATAACTAAAATGCGGGTGGTCCCGAATTTATTCAAAAGCTAACATCAAAGTTGCGAGCAATACAATGAAGAGAGTAACATGCGTGTAGATTGGAAAACGATAACAGACGATCACCATTTTTACAGTGACCGCACAGAGCTTGATATTCATTCAGCCATAAAAATGACCCTGCGAGTCTAATAATCGAGAATTAACATACACAAATCATCGTTAAATTGCAGATTTTTGATATAGACTTTCCGACACTAATGAAACTTGCTTATAATAAGCATATTCGATAAAATCCAATCTTCATTTCTATTGTGATGCATCATAGACGACAAGAAAAAAGGTCTATAATAGCTCGTACCTTATCGTATTATACGTGTGACGCAAAATTGTAATACTAGCACCGCGACGGGTGGCTCAGTGCATGAATTGATGTCAACGCTCTGACCGAAGTGTCTAAGTTCGAGTCCCGACAGTGGCAAGATTTTCTACACTAGCTTGTCAGCTAGGTCGAATTCAGTAGCTGTCTGGGGAAGATGAAGGCTGCTCTGATTGTTAGTTTTCCGTGGTTTATTTCGATCAACACGGCGAATGCCGTGGCGCACAGGCGAATGCCAGAGCAGTAACCACAACAAACGGACCACGTACCACGCGCTCTCTTTCCTTCCTCTTCCTTGTCCTATCCTCACCCCTTACACACACACACACACTCACTACAACACATGCCGGAGGACCGGACGGGATCTTAGAGCTTGTTCCGACTGAGGCGGTGTGCCGCCGGTGGGAGACACCTGACTGGGAAGAACCCGCTAGTCGACGGTAGATTGGCGTCGGATCTCGCCATCCAGTGGGGGAAGCCGCCGCCACCCTTGAAGAAAAAAGACATGCACTGTTCTTATGGGACTACTGACCTCAATAGTTGACGCGCCCGGAATCACTAACAACCATCCAACCAACCAACCAACCATAATACTAGCTGTAGCCGTGTGAAAATCGCGCGACGAGCGATGAATAAGTTCACTTGGGGGATCGCCTCATTGACTCAACTGATGTCTCCGCGATTATTGCTAGCCAGCTAATTTTGGCAGGATCATGTTCACGTATTTCACGAAACAATTCACAAATTGTTTCGATTAATTTAGAAAACTTCGAATTAACGACTAGTTTAAAAACAGGTTACATGATTCAAAGCTATCACATTGAAGAATGGATTTAATTATAAATATATAGCTCAATATTTAAGTTAAGGGCAGTTTGGAACTTTTTCAAAATCCAAAATTTGGGGTTTTAAAATAATTGCAGTCTACGATATATTCACAAGTTAGAGTTTCTATATCAGTACATGAATGTAAAGAAAAAATGCAGCCAATTTTTAATGACGGAAGGAGGAACTGATTGTGTAAAAAAATCTTTTTTGCTGTCGCTGATCCCCTTTACGTCTTTTCCGTCAAATATCGAGTTATATATGTTGCAGGATTGCATAACTTTATCTACATTATGAATACTGAAAGTAAAGAATTTCCTGGAAAATAAAAAAGAACCACGGAAATTTGTCCCAAGAGAAGGGTGGTCACCCTGGCGGAGGGGAAGGTGGCGGTGGATTCTGCAAGGCGGCGGTGGGGGCGGGAGTGGGACGAGCTGGGGCGGCGGCGGCGGACGCCCCCGGCGCGTGTTTTTGCAAGCAAGACCCCGCCGTCGGAAACAACAAAGACAAGCGCGCACCTGATCCCTGTCCTTAGAAACGGAAAAATATTTGTGTTGATTAAAGTTACAAAATAAATATTTCATGTTTGTAGTGCGGGCTAGAAATTGAATACAAATATTTCCTTTGGAACAGCACGCGCGCGTTCTCGTAACCCACCCACACAAGCCGGCGCGCACGGGCTTCGCCTGCTTGCCATCGAAAACCTGTAAGCAGCTTACCGTTTACGGAGAGGGCGAATTGCGAAAAATGCGACGCAAGGGAACCGGTGTTTATTGGCCGGCGACGGAGGCCGGCAGTGCCCGGGAGGCAACTCGCAGTGGGAGAGCGAGAGCTGCAGGGTACTTCAAAAAATGTAATAGAACGTCTCGGGTAGATGTCGGTGTAGTAAACATAATTTTTGCTTCTTTAGCAATACGGTGTCTCGGTTTTAATTGCCGAGGACTAATCATTTCAAAGTTGGTAAAGTGTAAAGACCTCTACACACTGGCCAATTTATCGGCCCGATCGTCGAGATAACGAAATTGGACTCTCGGCTATACACTATCCGACCAACAACCCGATTTTTCAGCAGTGCTCGGAATATGGAGAAGACAACTTCTGTGCGAGCAAGACAGTGCTATCACAGTGATTCCCGACCTCGAAAATTTGGTTAAAATAAAAAAATCCTATTTTGAGATATTTATGCTCACGAAAAGGACCCATATAGACGTAGAGCTAGAATGCAGGTGAGGAACACGTCTATTGTATTTATCTTCAGAGCCCAGTTCGAAAGCTAACCACGTGCAATCGTGTTCTGTTACAGCAGTGAAAAATACCATCAGGTTATTAACATTTTTGACAAAGTTTTTATACAAATATAATACGAGTTAAAATAAAATATTTAGTCCAAGTGAATACTGAATATTATGTTAATTACTAAAGTGAAAATAAATGAATGAGAAATTTAAAAAAAATGTGTGGTATAGTACTTAATATTTCTACGGTCAAATTCGCAATTTTCTTGTTTATACTGCGAATTTGGTAACTTTCAAAATCACATACGTTGTTGCGTCTCGCTGTAACTGCATTGCTGCCACGTGTTCCAATAAAAGAGTTATTAAACCGTTTAATAACGATTTTCTAATAATATTATATGTAATTTCCACAATTTCTAAATACAAACAATTGATTTTCTTTATGTTGCTTTCATTCTGATACATATTGTGAAAATTTGCTTACATTGTCGATTTTTAGAAGAAATTGCATTTCATGTTTTATTAACTTTTCTGCCAAATTTTATCAGAAATTTTATTTCTTTAAATTTTCGACTTCATATTCGTAATCAGCGACCTCCACCCCCCCTTCAAGTACCAAAGAACTTTACAATTAAACAACTGTTTTATATTTGAACCAGGGTTTTGAGGTCTGTAATCTCTGTAAGTTGGCTCAACACACATTACACAATTTGGCTGGCAGTATGGTGGCCATGGTGGCACTGCCACTATTGAGACTATAACAAAAAGTAGGACTCCTATTATTATACTTACTCTTATTACATATACGAAGAATAATGGATATATTAACTCATGAAAACTTTTCACATTACGACAAAGACAGACGGAAAAGCTGACGTTTTGGTAAAACACTCCTTCCGAATCAGGGACCCCCTTGAACATGTGTTTCCGTCAGTAACTTGCCAAATATTTTTTTTGCGTTACATCTTTACTTCCTTTGTACTCTGTCCACACGAGTGAGTGAGAAAGCAAAAATTGAGTGTGCAATACTCTGAAACGCAAATAGCAATATGAAAGACAAGTCGCAATGAAAAAAAAACTGAGAGTAACACGTAAACTATTTTGAGCCCCAAAGCGCAAAAGAGCAATTTGTTAGGTGTAGCTCACTGGAATTCATTTCGTGTAAAACTCAAAATTATAAATGACTGGCCCTTTATGCGTGAACTTCCATCGAACTACAAAGTCTCAGAAACGGGATTATGAAATTTCAAACGGTGTGGTTAGTGCCAGAAAGGGAATTCTCTTCATTACAGCATACCAACGTTAATAACACTGTTCGATGATGAAAATTTGTTGCTTAGTAACCGAAGAAAATGTGGCAGCGATTAACAAATATGTGCATAATATGTTTGGAATTTTTTCAAAACTTGGATATGTAGTTCAAAGGGAGATTCAGTTGCGATGGCGAAGAATTTTCTTAATTTTTATCGCTAAAAACTTATGATAATTTGAGAGAGTCGATGAAATGAGCTGAGTCACCACAATAACATCGAATATAATCTGAATGATAACATTTATTCATAAAGTTACTTAATCGTAGTGGCATAAGCCGAAAAAGTCTCTATTGTTTACACATTCTAGTAAAAAAGAGTATGTGGCAATTT
This sequence comes from Gryllus bimaculatus, assembly GCA_017312745.1. NCBI lineage: Eukaryota > Metazoa > Arthropoda > Insecta > Orthoptera > Gryllidae > Gryllus > Gryllus bimaculatus. Next base: position 4,889,388 of record BOPP01000073.1, on the reverse strand, counting down.
TCTATTGAATTTCATTAAACATTCTGTTCTTGTCCTATTTAGAATTTTAATGTCTGAGAAAAGTTATAAATATTATTGAAAAATAAAACAACTTTATAAATATTAGAATTGAAACAGCGAGTACTCTTGGGGAAACTCGAAAAAGTGTGTAGTAATATGGCGCGTGATGTTGTGATTAAACCTTCCACCTCTTACTATCGAAACTCAAATATCGACCGAGAGTGTGGAGTTTATGGTGGACAAAGCGTGTTTTTGTCGGTGTTCCCTGTTTCGGTGACAGGTTTTTGTCGGTGTTCTCTCGTTTTCATTAACCCCCATTCCAACATTGCTTTATTATTCCAATCATATCCTCACCCATTATGAAAACCTATCATTCCAAGAATGAGCCGGCGAAGTGGGAAGTATTAGAGATTATAACAACGATATAAGAATTTCACATTAAAGAATTTAGAAATGGAAAAATCAAGCGTCGTTTGTCATAGTACTTTTATTTTGCAAAAAGCGTTTGCGGCCGCGTTGCGTTCATCTTCAGTCTTACAACATAAGACACATATTTAAGTTACAGTTTGTACAAAAATAATATAAGTGATAGAACGTGATAATAAAAATTAAAAATTGAATAAAAGGAAGACTAAATTACAAAAATTAATTACAAAATTACAAAAGGATAATAAATTAAATTACAAAGGCAAAATACAATTTTAAGTATTAAAGAGATAATTTCAAGTATTGATCCTTTTTCAATGTCGTAATTTGTTCTTTCATTTGTTGAATTTGTAATTTTCAGTACCACATTTTTCACGTGACGTTACGTAAATATTAAGATCGTCATTTTGATTAAAGTGTGTCTCGTATGGTTAATGCTTCAAGCCCATCAAACATATGATGAAGACACGCTATATAGTAACAAGACTAGCCGTGATTGGTGTGCTTGGTATGGCTTATCTTGTTGTTGTCCTAAGTCCATCAATTTGCTCGAAAATAACCCCCTCGCTCGTCGTTGTGCAAGGGCATTTACGACTCGTGCACCGGGAAATATGTTTACAAAAATAATTGGTATATCACAGGAGCAAAGATGTTGACAAAATGTTACGCCTTTTGACATCTGACATAAAATAGATTCCAATCATTTTATACAGACGTGATCTTTCACAGCACACACTATACCACTCACAAAACTCGCGGTAGACTTTAAATGAGTCTGTCCAACACAAATTAATCAAACGCAAAAGAAACAAAGAACCGAGAGTGCTACAGGATCATCAAGTCTACATCAGTGCACGGGGTCATTCGTCTACTCCTCCATTGAACAGAGCTGACTTTCTCCGTTGTACGAGTTTTCCCCTTTTGAACCGCTCTCACTGCATCGCGGTAGGACTGTTTACGAATCTTGTAACGGAGTGTACAACTATATACGATAGTCCAAAATTTGTGAACTATCGGCCGTTATTTGCCGTCCTAAAATATCGACCATCCAAAAAATATGGCGTCAATCGAACAGGGCTGAATTTTGCCTTTTAGGAGTCGCCAGTGAGCTCTAGTGTAGCCTTGGCACATCACTCTGTGGTCAGAAATCGTGACGGTCCGCCATGATGGTGAACGTCTACTCTGTCCTAGTTATCTCAGAACCAAATAGGAGGAATTAGCATCTCATTCGAATTTTAAACATTTATTCTCGTATATGTTTACTAAAACTTAATCAGAAGTTGAAAATAACCAATATTTAATATTTTAAAATTGCAACATTAATAATTTCGTTAGATCGACTTTAGCAAATTCGTCGAAAACCTAAAGAAATATTATTGAAGTAATGGGTATCAAATAATATCTCGTCTAACAACATTCCCATCTAGTTTACAGTTTGTTTGCGTTCTTTGCAACCAAATGCTAGGCACTACTTTGACATTTTCGTTGACAGAGACGATTGGAAGCATCACAAACAACTCACAAGACAACTTTAACTTGTAAGAGTGTCTTATGCAGATGTGCACCACAGCCAACCTAACGGAAAACGACCGTCACACTTCGAAGCATTGCAGTTGTGTATCCAGCTATAATATTGACATCACTGGGAGTTTCCCTCTTTTGGGCCGCTCTGATTGCATCGCGGCAGTGCTGCTACTAAATCTTCTAATGCACCCAAGTATGCACCACAATCCAAAATTTACCGCGTTAAAGCCCCGTAAGTCATGAGGCCTCCCTCCTCACGATTGCGCAGAGGCCGCCAATGGCGAACATCTCCGTGGTCCTGGGCAGCGCGCGAAAGATCACCCTCATACTTAAGAAGAAAAAAGGCGTTTTTGAATAACGGAGAATGTAAAATAATTTTTGATTTGATCTATATGATATCGTATATGATAATTTTGAAATAATACTGTAATGTGTATTCACAAGTGGACGAAATGATAGGGATGCACGTTACTTGTAAACATTTTACACGATCCACCATTGCTCGTGAGTTAATGCATTCTTCTCGTAGACGAAGTATTTCTTTATTGTCTTGTACAATAAATTTCAATATTTTCAACAATCCTGAAACAAATCCCTACAATGTGAACATTCAACATATTGTGATCTTGCCATTGTACTCTTTGAAACTTCTTGCTTGGCCCACCTTACCACAAAACAATATAGTTGCCAAGTCATTAGCGGTAACCTCAGTAAAACTAAAAACCGCTCCGTAGCTAGTGGGCGGCGGGTGGTGGCGAAGAGGGAGTGAACTCCATTTGGAAGAAACCCGCTTATTATTCGCCTCGTAGCCGCGACCGACGGCGGTGGCGGCGGTGGCGGCCGCAGAAAAGAGCAGCGGCGGGTGACAGGGGCTGGAGGGGAGGGGGGCGGCAATCGCATTTCGGCGCGCGGTGGCGGTAGCGCCTGCGACTGACGCGCCCATTGTCGCCTCTAACGAGTAAATAGGCCGCAAGATTGCTCGGGCTCTCGCGAAATCAATTTGTCGGCCGCCCATTGTGTGCGTGCGGCGGCGGGCGGGCGGGCGGCGGGCGGCGGGCGGACAGACGAGACAGTGCGAGCGGTGAGAGGTGACAAGGGAGGCAAGGTGGCGGACGGGCGGGCGCGGGGGCGAGCGAGAGGAGGCTAGGGCGAATTGCAACCCTCTCCCTGCTCCTCTGTTGGCCGTGCTGTCAGGAACCACGAGGCCGGGGGCGTAGTGAAGGGCTCCAACGTCCCGCTCGCGAGGGCGCGGTACGCAGATGGCAATATGCTTAGGCACTGAGATCAACGGTTGTTTAGTGCCTGTTTGTTTAGTGTCCTTTTGTCGGCCACTGTTTCCGAAAAAAATAGATCAAGTCAATTTCAGAGAAATTTAATTTTTCGGTAATCTCTATAATGGCATTTATTTATATTATTTGTACAGTTACATGGGTGTGGAACGCCAACCTAGATCTTAAACCGAAACTTATACTAATCATACAATGTACTATCTACAATTTTACACTACTTATTTATATTATTTACATACTTTTTTACTTAAAATCTAAGCTTATATACGTACAAACTAAACTTACAGTAGACTCCTTTTATGTACAATACGTACACGCCCAAGCACTTACAATCTAAACGTACGGTACATTCGATTATTCCGTAAACATATTTGAAACAAGCATGATTTTGTCGTTATTATGAAGTACTACGGTTCTTTTTATAGCGGCTGGGTTATAAAGACTTTCTCTGGAATCTGGAGATTATGCTCCAATGTAACATATATTGCCGATGACCTCTGGCCCAGTTTTATCCTTCCGTGTTTACCGGATTTCGTGTTTGAAGAAATTAGCTGAACGATGACACGATTAAGAAAACTATTGCTGGAACAGCATCAGAGCATGCTCATACCTTAAGGGTAAGATTAGGTACGAACACCTATCCTCAAGGAATTGGTGATCAGATGAAGGGCAAGTTTTGTTCGCGAGAAAGTCCCTCCTCCCTGCCGGATTATGGTCACGGAGGCTCACGTTTAACCAAATGTGTAAAATAGTAAGGGTAAGCAGTATATCACAAGATTCTTTACATTAAAATTTTGAGTGAAGTGCAAGCATTGATTTAAAATAGGATTAGTGTCGTTCTAATTAAGGGGAGAAGTTTTCACGTTGCGCCAACGTCGAAGATGGGATGAGGTGACTCAGGGCAGATGTGGACGACAGTAGTGACGTGTGCAGGGATTTCCATGAAAGGGTTGTCGCAGAAAGATTAAGCCAGACCAGACACAACAAGCCGCCCTGTTAATTTCTCGATTTTGGTCAAAGTGTTTTCCATGTTGTAACTGCCCCAAGCACTTCATAAATAATTTATTTATTTACGTAAAAAACGTTAAAAATTTTAATATGTTCGATGGATGGCGAGCGGGAGGGCAAAAGTCCGACCAGAAGAGAAGGAACCAAGAATCAGTGCTATAAAAACAACAAACAGTCGGAAGTTTAATGCTCGTCCCAGCCGGGGCGCTGCTTCACTGGGAAAATCCCCCACTTGCTGACCTGTAGATAGGCGCCGGATCTCACATCCAGCGAGAAACACAACCAACTCCAGGGGTAAAAAAAATCACCACACTAATGGGACTAGTGAAGAAAGCAGTAGGTTCCCCTAGAACCATCAAACAATCCACGTTTTGGTGTCGGTGTGAGCAGCCGAGGCTGATTTTCGACACTAGCTTATCAGCTAGGTTGAATTCAATCGCTGTCAGGAGGAGACTTCTAACGGTCGGCTGCTCTGATCGGTAGTGTTCAGTGGTTTCTCCGATCAACACCAGGCGAATGCTGGAGCAGTACCCTAACTAACGGGCCACGGACCGCGAGCTCTCTTTCTAGCCTCTTCCTTGTCCTATCCTAACCCCTTTCACACATACATACTTACACTAACATGCACTACACTACCACACATGCCAGAAGACCGCTCGTGAGCTTAGAGCTTGTCCCGGCTGGGGTGGTTCCCCACTCGTTGGAGAGACCTGGTTGAGGGAAAACCGCTAGCCAAAGGTGGTCGGAGCCATATACCGCCATACGGGGGGGGGGAACCACCGCCAGGGCCCGGACAAAACATGCACTGGACTTACGGGACTAATGACCCGGGTAGATGACGTGCCCAAAATCACTAACAATCAATCAATCGAGACTGTTCACTTCATCTTTGAACTTTCTTCAGTATAATCCGCGATGCCACGGTACGCCAGGGTTGCAGTGACAATGAGCAGGTGGGGCGTTGCCGGGCGGGGGCTGCGACCGCGTGAGGGGAGCCTCGAAAGAGGAAAACCAAGCGCCCGAGCTGAGATTTGCTAGAGGAAGGGGCGCGGAGGGTCGCGAGGAAAGGTAGTGAATCGCGGGCGAAAGGGACTGGGCGGGACCTGCAGATGTTGGGCTGCGGCGGTGGGGTGCGGTGAGGCTGCGAAAGCCGAGCGTAGCGAAGCCAGTGGGCTATGAGAAGCGCGGGACAAGCAAAGGGGCGAGGGCGGGGGGCGGCGGGCGGCGGGCGAGAAGAGGATGGCGGCGCGGAGTTTGAGAGGCCGAGGTGGTCGGGAGTCTGCGAGGGCTGGTTGGGCGAGGCCGCCGGACGCTGGGTGAGGGCGCGGTGAGGAGGGAGAGGCAAGCGGAGCCGGGGTCCCGCCGCGCCGACTTCAGCCCCTCAATCTAGCATATAAATTGGTTGTCCGCCGGAACGCTTTCAGCCGCGTGCCCGGCCTCCGGAAGAATAATGCGCCCGTTGTCCGCATCAATATGCATGCGCACTCGACTTAAGTCAAGGGCTTGTATTAATTAGCGCGTTGTCATCTCTACCCGGCGGCGCTGTCAAAACAACGCCTCGCTTTCCCCGGTCCCGTCCCTGGCCCCGCAGCCGCGCCCGCCGCCCGCGCTGCTCCTTTGCGCGCAAGCGGGCCCGCGGGCGTGTTCTGCTTGACCGTGCAATCGTCGTCTCATTATTATTCACTACGCACGTTGCGATATTTTGGATGCCCACTGTGCTAATATATTTGATTTCGATATTCCCCTATATCTCAAGCTGATTATATCATAGAGGGGAAAACTGCAGAATATGGAAAATATTTCTGTGGTTTAATAGTATATTGCCTCGACTTAGCATTTATTTTCTCTCATATTGGCGTATTTAACTAAAACTCAGTATTGTTGCGACAAAAATATTGTTTTACACTTGTTTAACAGAAATAAAAAAATACTTATGGAAATAAATGTAGATTATAAATATTTATGATTTACTAAACGGATTGAGGTTTCTAATTATGAAATAAAATTCTTTCTTTTTAGTTAATTTTTACCATGCCTGCATATCAAACCAAACTGCAAGTATCGATTTAGGAGATATATCTACAAAGGAATCCTTGTTACAATGTTAGTATCGACCAAATGGGTCAATTCAAAAATAACAACATCCCTGATTGACTGTAGTTGATTGTTGTACTGATGTTGATAGTTTTTAAAATTCATTAAAACAATGAAACGATAAAAAGTGAAGTCATTCCGGTATAACGTCCGTTACTATTGAAACAAATTATTTTCTAATTTGATCCACTAGAATTATGTGAAAATTGCTCTATTTACGAAGAACATAATAAGATGCTCTGGTTAGCAATTACTCACAACGTAGACATAATATAATTATCAGTTAATGGAACATTGTATAGGTTTCATTACTTCCTAAGTATAGAAATGAATAGAATAATAACATGCTAAACATTTTAGATTTGCTTAATTTGCTGTTCAAGCCTTTAATACTGGTTTCCTGTGTGTTATAAATCTCTAAATCATAATAAATACAAATATAGTGTATAGTGTAATGAAAGGATCATGGGTGACGCAATTATGTTGTTACATTTCTCAGTGAATTCAAGAGAAATAATTAATATAACTTGCCATTCATTACATAAATGATCTCTATTTTTTCAGTAAAAAAAGTTATCCTTTTCCTTAAGCACATGCAAATAAAAATGATTGTTTCATACCAAAATTAGGTTTAATTCTAGGATGTCTTGTGAATCGAATCGTAACGATCGATTTTTTAAAAATCGTCTTAGAAAGTTTTGGTAACATTCCGAAAAAACAATAGTCACATCCCCATCAGTAAACACATTACCTCCCCTGAATGCAGGGAACGAGAGGTCAGATTGTGAGCAATTGTCGCATACATGGACACACATGTTTCCGTTTACTGTTTGAAGGATTACGGATGGAATAAATGATAGTGTAAGAACTCAACCGCGTCATTATATAATGAAAAATCTTACATGAATTTAGACAAAATGTTTGGTAGTGAAATATGATTACATAACATCCCTTGCGTTTTTAGTCAATCATTTAAATAAACACTATTACAGTCAATAATTAGTTATTGTATTTTCAAAAAATAAAAATAAAATAAAATATTAAATTTGATAATAATAAACAACTTTAACGATACTTAAAAACACTAATCAATAATTGAGGCGCTCAGGATAAAAATGGCAGATCCCAACCGACCTCGTATTGTCATTAGGAAGTATGACGGTAAACTCCTACCTTATACCTACCATACACTGAAATATCAAGGAAAGGAATTAGGATACGGAAAAACCGCAAATTTCAGCTTTACAAGTTTGTCCGGTGTGAAAATGATCGTGAACGAGAAGAGAAGAGGCCATTTTCCTCAAATCGAACTTCCGTTGGATTCTGTCGTTATTATTCTAAGCGCCTCAATCGATTTGCGATAATGTTTATTTAAACCGCTCTCTAAATGGGCGACCTGAAGCCACCCGTCCTTCCGCGGGGTGGAAGGCGCCGACGAGGCCAGCGCAGGCCGATTACGAGGCTCATTTAGACCGTTCGTCCCTGCGGCATTTGCAGCAGGCCGCTCGACGCGGGCCCGTCCCGCCTCGCCCCCGCGCGTTCACAACCCCCTGCTCGGGGAGTGCGGGCGGGGCGAGGGGGGGCCGGGCCGGGCACGCGGGCCGGCGGGACGCGGCGGGGGAGGGGGCCAGGTGGGGGAACGTACGGGGAAGTGCGTCGGAGCGAAGCTGCGCTAATAAAGAGGAGAGCGCCCATTTTGTTCCACGAGCAGCCTTCTATTGACTGTATTCACGCACACGTGAAATTGTAATAATTTTTATTTGTTTATTACTAATTAAATAGAAAACAAATATGCCCGTGGTGCCATCCACTTCCCCCTTCTATGCGACGGTTCACGATAAAAGCACGCTACATATTATTTCATAATTACACCGTGATTGCATTTATAACAATCATGAAAAGGGCTTGTGATTTTATAACGGTGTGGCAATAAAAATATTAGTTGGTCAATCTGCAGCAGTGCCGGATGTCGGGACGGGGAGGGCCAGCGGTGGGGGTGGGAGGTCCGTTGGGTGGGGAGGGATGACATATGCGGGGCCGGGGGCAGAGGGCGGACAAGTGCGGGGCACATTGGGAACGATGGGGCGCATGGGGATTGAATCCAGCAACGAAAATGTCGTTGTGATACTTTCCACGCAAACAGTATCGCAACTTTTGTGTTCCATATTTGCTTTATACTACACTGCTGAATGGGTAATTTAGAGGTAACAATAAAAATTGCCGTGGAAAACTCTTGATTGCTATCATATTAAACGGCCACTTTTCCCAATCTCGTTAACATTTCGAGCGCTTTCTTGTTTCTCAATTTCGCACTTCATGTAGTTACGCTGTAATATTGCCATAAAGTAAAATAGTTTTCCCTGTTATTGCATGGGTAAAATATAAGTTATTTTTAGGTTATAAATACGGTGTTTGAGTGTGGATATTTGACTATAATATGAATGAATATAGAAAATCTATGATACCAATGTTTATAGGATTCGAGCATAGGAAGCCAGAACGTACGAGTGAACTATCATGACCATTTGTTGGCTTTTCTGGATGCTACTTCAAAGATAGATGCTGACTCTCCTTCTAAAAGCGCACGCTCTCGGTTTCACTCAGAACGTTATGTACCAATATTTACGATAGAACGCCTCAAATGTAAATGGTGCCTCTAATTTATTGAAACAAGAAGCCTGCAGCAGCAAAATCTGCTTCCGAAGAATCACCGAGAATTGTGTTCCAAAAAGTAGCACGCATACTGCTCAATAATAAGTTAAATACTTACGTATAACACTGCAATAAACTAAATATGGTATACAAAAAACAATTTTCCTCAATAATGTAATAGAATAGTGTATATACAGTAGGTCAATTCTTGACATACCAAAAAAAAAAATTGCAATTCTATAGGGAAATATTTAATGGTGGGCATGTCTTGGAGCTATTGAGCTGTGCTGTCACATGACGTCATTGGCATAAGAAGTTACTCATTGAATACTATCATTCGTTCGATACTTGAAGAATGAGAATAGGCGGTATATTTACAATTTTCAGTTAAAATTGAAACTGATTTATTGCTTTTTTTGTTCTAGGGTATCTAAAGAATTATTACTTTTTTGAGTTCTTGGATATCTAAAGAAACCATAGACATTACTGCTACCGGCTTCATTGTTCATGCTAAGGAGAACAATGTGGCAGTGACAGATTAATGTGTAACAAACTAGACTCGCTAGCGCGGCTTGTCCGTGTGTAGGGTTCCGTAGGGCAGCTGATTCGAATTGATGGCTCCGACGGATACAGGAATGAGTCGCCATGCGGGGACAATGGCGAGGGAGCTGCAGACAAGTGTGTGTTAGAGGCTCAAACACCTAGAAGAGAGACGTAATGTTGCTGAGACTCGATTTTTACGGAGAACCTAGGACAAGAAGAGAGAGAGAGAGAGAGAGAGAGAGAGAGAGAGAGAGGAGTAGGTGAGAGCAGTTGGTGGAGGGCGGAGTTGCAGAGGAGAGGGCTAGTGCGGGAAGGGATCCCGTTCAGGGGCAAGATCAGCTGACAGGGGGATGGTCTGCGAAGGAGAGAGGCGGGGATCCATCGAAACGAGGACGAGAACCTGGCAAAAGGCGGGTATGAAGCTGGATTGAAATGTAACAATGACAACATTACGTTAGTTGGCAAAGACCGCAGATGCGGGGAAGAAAGCAGGGCGGGGAAAAACAAGAACGACAAAGAGGAACAGAGGACTGGTTGTCGACGGGGAAGCAGAAGAGGGTGAGGGCGGGGACAGATAGAGACCACGGTAAAGGTCGTAGGAGATGCAGTAGGCGGGGATGGGAGAAAGAGGGCGAAATAGGCCAAAAGTTTGAGGTACAATTTTGGGTTCCACTTGATCTGTTGGGTGGGGACGAAGGCAGTTCGAAACAGGCTGTGAAACGATTATAAGCTTCCTACTTGTTTTCAAAAGTAGCAGTTGAGGGGAAGAGGGCGTGGCGGGGAGTGACATTGACGGGGGCGAAATGAGCTGGTTCCTCGCCCTCGCGAGGAACAGAAAGATAGCGGAGCGGAGACAGACTGAGGGGCAACGCTCGGAACCGCAGGGAGGGACCGGGAATGCTGGGGAAATGGCTAGGATGGACTGGTAACAGTGGGAGACGGGGGGCACGGGGAGCTGGTAGAGGGCGGGGATGCGAGGAAAATGTTTAGGGTGGAGCGGGGACAGATGGAGAGAAGGGGACAGCACGGGGAATTGACAGGGACGCGGGTGCGGGAGAATTGGTTAGTGTGGGATGGGGAATGAGACGGCTAGAGCACGGAGAGCTGGCAGAGGGCGGGGAAATATTTAGGGTAGGGTGGGGACAGACGGAGAGGCGGGAAGGGCTGGGGAGCTGGCAGAGGGCGGGGACGCGCCCTCAGGGAGTGGGAGCAAGCGCACGTGCGCAGGGGCGGGGAGCGACGGGGAGTGACGGGGAGCAGGCGGAGCGGTCCAGGCTGAGAGAAAGAGAAGCTTCGACCGCGAGCATGGGGGGGAAGAGGGGGAGGCGCGACGGACAGGCGTGCGAGAGTGCTGGATTCAGAAGCTGCACGCAATGTTATTCTTTCCCCGACCACTCATTAAAGTCTGTAATTAAAATTGCATGAGGCTACAAGGCATACAGCATTTTGCAGTCAAAACTTCGGCCCGCATATCTAGTATATTTTAAAAAATAATAAAAATGATTTTTTGTAAAAATTAAAAAAAAAACTTTACGCTGGCGACTTTTCATTCAAACGAACCGTTGAAATTATTAGAGTTATGGTTTCATAATATTAAGTAAAAAGTTACGTGTTCTTTTTTGTTAAAATATAAAAGCATTAACGGTCTCGGTTTAAATTTTAAAGTGAGGTTTTATTATTTTGAAATCGGTTCCTCTGCTGCTCTGTCGGAGAAACACGAAAGCGAAGGTCTGGTATTTCAATGTAGCAGCAGATTACACGTTGCGAGGAATTACTTCCTCGTCTTACACGTCAAACACGCACGATCCACAATCATTCATGAGTGTTTTCGATACTTAGTATCTTCACAATAATAATGTTATTCCTTAAATGAACGTAATAGTTACAAAATCAATAGTGATTCAACGATATCAATGATAGCATAATCCTACGTTTTTATTCACCTGGGTAGTTGTGGTATTTCAAAATTGAATTCTTATAAATGAATATACGAAACATTTAGAAATAAGCAAATTCAATGTTCTGAGATTGTTTAATGAAAAGTTAGTATTTTTAGATTTAAGAGAGGTGAGAAAGTTAAACAATTTCTCTCGCGGTTTAATACTTTAATTGCTCATTTCCAATGTTTAACGTACAAGTCCGCCGAATTCCCTCCCATCTCGAAAAAATAATGAGTCTTAGCACATTCAATGAAACATTAGAAGGAAAATAATGCTCTCAGTGATGTTTCTGCTAATGTGCACTTGATGCTACAAATTAATAAAATTTCTTCGTTTGGTTTCGACCAATGTTAAGGTGGGATGCTTTGAGAATTCTTATTTTTATATATAGAATCACAGACTGTGCATGTAATTGTATTTAAATGTATAAAAGAGGTCATTTTGAAAACCTATATTAGAGACTTTTCCCATACTTAAAATATATTTTCCCATCTGATTTAAGTACTCGCTAGAAAAAGTGTTGTAATACTACAGTAAAGATAGGTGATAGAAAAACTCGTTTTGTGAGTGCCTGACTCCTATTCGTAGTAACTTTCTTTCTGGTGTACACAGTATAGTCAAATTTCACCTTTTGAGAATTCATTACACAGAAGTATTGTTTATTCTGTCCTGTGTGTGTGTATGCATATGAACAACACATATCCACAATCGTGAACAGGATTTTCACCAAAATTGATATTTGCTAATAAATACGGTCATTGCTGTGCCACTTAGATTAGAAACGAGTCTTTCGCTTTTTGGAGATTCTTAATCTGAAACCCTTAAAACATTTTCTTGAAAATGCCATGCACTTTCCTGAAGGTTTTTTGCTCGAATTGAGCAAAGTAGGGATACAATTTTCCGCTGGTGCAGTCTCAGTAAAACTTTAAAATTGTAAAGGATTGCAAATGTATAAAAAAATGTTGATGTCCTCCTAGAAGTACGTTTTAAAAAATATATTTTGTTTCTTAAATATATTCCGTTTGCAAAATTAAACTTTTATATAATGTATTAACATTTTCGGAAAATATTAGTTTTCGTGTAATTTGAGTGAGATAGTCACAATTATTTACAACATTTTAAGAATACGGCACAATTATTAAATTCAATGGGAGAGCAATTTTCATTTCTACTTTTTAATTTTCAGAGTTAAAGATGTGTATTTCATTCTTGTTTAATTCGGTTATGAGGTATTCAAAGGTTATACCGAATGACCCCACTTTGATTTTCGGTTGGGGCAGACAATTCTCGATACAAATATATTTTGATATAATAATAATAGAAATAGTAATAATAATAATAATAATAATAATAATAATAATAATAATAATAATAATAATAATAATAATAATTCCTCTTTCGACTTATCTTTTTTTATTTAGTTGCGTCTTTGTTGATCCAACGCGTCTTTGGACCCTTGTTGGGCGTTCAGCTTATGCCATGGAATAATCGTTATTATCGTCAAGTCTCGTCATGTCGCAGTCACTGCATATTATCCCTCCGACCAGGGGCTCGGCTTCGTTAGATGTCGGAGTTCTTAGATAGTCACCCAACAAGGAACGCGCGAACACTCGAATTCGCTTAATCTCCGTTACTTCACGAAGCGTAGCAAACCAATAGGATAGCAAAGCTGTTTTTAGTGTTGACATTAGGGAAATGAGATAGTATCTTTTTTCCTCTATGACTCTGCTTTGCTCTGCCCTTCATCTCTATCTTCTTACATGTAGGCTGGCTCCTTCTCCTTTTTCTACGCAAGCGCGAAGGCGGCCGCCTGCGCGGCGCGCCGGGTCGGCCTGGTCAGCGAGCGCAAGCGCGAGTGCGCGAGCGGGGCGCTGACGGCGCGGGCATTGTGTGTCGCGCAGGTGTGTAAGAACCGGCGCGCAATGCGCAAGCAGAAGCGGAGGAGCAGGAGCGCTGCGTCAAGCTGCAAGGAGGAGCACGCGGCGTGCGGCGCCAGCGGCGCGGCGGGCCGCTGGGCGGCGCGGCGCCGGGCCGTACGCAACGCTCCGCGCACTCGCCTCGCCACCGGCGGCGGGGAGCGGCGCGGCACGACAGCGTCGGAAGCGACGTGCGTGGAGGCGCGCCACGCCCACTCTCACCGTCGCCGCTGCACCGCGCCACCCCCCAGCAGCAGTCCGGACGCCGCGACAAGCCTGCGGCTCGACGTACGACGCGTGACGAGTCGTCGGACCTGGAGGTGGCGTAATGCAGGCCTCGGCCTGCCCCCTCCGGCTGCCCCTCGTGAAGGCCAAGATTGCGGGCCGCCCGCCGCCGCTCCCGTCCCCGCCCCGTATGCTGCGGTGCTCGCCGCAACCAGCGCTGCCGGCCATTGCGTAAGGACTGTTGCAGAGCAGAATATACTCTACGTGGATGAACCAAAGTGGCTCATACACATTCGGGATACGTTAAGTTTACCTCTTCCAGTTTACCTGTCAGAGTAAACTCGAGCGTCTCTAGCCACTACCCGGCGGGTAGAAAGGCCACGAACAAAATCACACTTCTGACATTCTTTCAGAACAGAAGTTCTGACGATTGTTTGTATTTTGAATGTCTGTGAGCGTAGTCATTGTACCCGCTTGTTGCGTTGATCCAAGATGTTCCGTTCACAACGAGGTGCGGTAAACGTGGAAAAACTGGGTGCCTCTGGGCGCCTTTGAGACGTCCAAAACTGAACCGCTAGAACTAGCATGTATCCCGAACGTCTAATGGCCACTTAACAGCGACATTCTCTCCTCTGATTTGATGCAATCACTTTCATTCGATCGGGCTTTTCATCTACGGCACAATCATACTCCAATATCGCTGTTAGAATATTTGTTAGAATGAAGAATTGAAATACAAGTTTCAATGTCAAATAATTTAAGTTGAATACTCGTATCATTACATAAAATCTAGATCAAAACTATTTTTTAGAAAACTAGCAATGAAGTATCTTTTTCTTCAAATTTGTTTGAAACATTCAGAAAGTGCATTGAGTTTTGTGGTGTTTTTCTTCTGAAGTTGGCCCTTATGTGAGTGGAAGCATTTAAACCTTTTCTAGTTAAGGTAGCAATAAAACACATGTTTAATCTAGCTATCAGGTACTAACTTATCAGATAGGTCAGGAATCTATTTAAAAATCCTTTATGCAGAAGAAGAGGAAATTGCGTTGAGTATAGAACTCGATGAAAATCAGTCCCGCTCTGCGTTGGTGACGGCATCGCAGAAACAGAGGGGAGAATGTAGCCTGCACGTAACGGATGTTCGGCGCCGGGCAGTGGGCGGTGGGCACTGAGCGTGCGTGTCTTGGCGAGAGATCAGAGACCGCCCCTGAGCTTTGCCTCGCCTCGCCTCGCCCTCCCCCTTTCCTCCACCGCCACCCCCGGGGCCGACGACCGCTTGCGTGCCCGCAGCGGCCCGTGAGCGCTCTGTCCCCGTGCGCAGCAGTGGCACATGTGTGAGCCAACGCATGTGAGTTCCCCGCCAACCCGCGCCGCACGCCTCTTCTACAAGCACAGTCACTGTCGGCGGAAGTGCTGCTGAGATTTCCAAGAAAAAAAAAAGAACAGGAAGTGTACATTCTGAATTTTCCCGGTGGTGTGAACTGCCATGTTTTCCACGCGTGCGTTTGAAGGGGAAACGCCGAGCGGTGTGGCTGTGGTGATGCATCCTAAATGACCAGGTGACTGTGCGATTGTACCTGGAACGGCACTTCGTGAAAGGTCGAGTGCTTCCGATCTTTCTGTTAGATGTCACACGCGTGCGTTTCAAACGGCAACATCGCTGCTCTAGAGATGACTCGAATGCCAAAATGTATATAATATTCTCGAAAAAATCGAGAGTAAAGTGTGAAATACTCTACAAAATTGTACTAAACGACCCGAAACGATGAAAAGGGTATGGAACCGACGAAGGACCGATGGAAACGTGAACGAGTAGTTAATCATCGCTAGTTATTTGCAGTCTTTCTGATTACATTACCGATAATTCAAAAAATATTTCAACATTCGAAATCGCAGAATACGAAAAATTACATGGTTTTAAGTATAAATGAAATATCATTTTTTTCTGGAAGAGATGGCTTTTCTGGACTCACTGGATTGTTGCCGTTTCTCGTTAAACACGCTTGTTAAAACGGGCGACCTGCTAAGTCTTGTTCTACCACTTTGCAGATACTAATTTCTCTGGCCAAGGGGTCATCTACCCCACCTGCCAGGCATTTCGACTGGCACAACCGGGGGCGAAAGAAGAATAAATTGATATGCCCGAAATGTCCGTAAATGTCCGGGAAAATGTTTCTAGACACCTTCGCAGCATCCCTGCTTAATTACTTGACCGAATGTCTGTGACTGTTTATGTCTTCATGATATTGCGTGTGTTTTTGTTTTCATTTCGTGTGTCAAACAACACTAGTGTTTTGCGCTGTCAACATTGTAGGCATTAGAAGATAGGTATAATCTGCCACGAAAATTAATCATATACAAATCAATGTAAATTATGTTTGTTTTGATGTGTTAGAAGACATAACTCAATAGAATATTCCATGTATTTATAATTGTTTACAAACAAGGCTAATTTGAAAAACTAAACGAAATGTCGAGTGACATTTTTCTGCCATTTTCATTATGGTTAAAAATGATGTTCATTGTTCCCGTAGTTCGTCCATTAGTTTCTCTCTATTACCAAAAATATACTGAGTTTTGACATTCAACTGTATCATTGTTGTTAAGAAACGGACACACGTTAAAACTCTAATTAATGACGTTCCTGGAAATTAGAATACGTCCGGCAATATGACGACCGTCGTTTGCATTTTTTATAACTGCCGCCTTTTCCCTGATATGTTCGGCAGTGCCCCAAAATGAAATCGAATGAAACAGAACGTCGGTATCACGTTTGGCCTGAAACCTTTTCCAACATCGTTGTAATCTATCAGGCTGCCGGCTCGCACTGTGAGAATGTAAAATGGGGTATACGAATTAAAGTACTGGCTGTTCAAATGTCATTATATTGGCACAGAAATGGTTGTCCTGTTATATATGTAGGATAGAAATTGAAAACACATTCGTAATATCGATATATTAATAAAACAGATGCTCGTTTTCTTCAAGAATTTCGAGCGCTGTGTTGCGCCAAATTTGTGTCCACGTCTACTCTCATTGTAGATGAGATAGACACGTGACGCAGAATATAGACAATTGTAAGTCACTTCATTATTTCCTAAAACATCGATGTTAACGGTAAATCGATATGTATCTTAGATAGCCCTAGATGCTGATGTGGTGCCCAGCGCCCCCTGCTCTTGTACCCGCCCCT
>BOPP01000073.1:4850278-4863137 GCA_017312745.1 Gryllus bimaculatus | reverse complement strand
CATCATTCCACCACATCAGCCTACCTCTCTCACAACTTCTTCTCTAATATATATACCAGACCCAAACTTTATCTCTCATTGGAAACCAATCGCAAAAACCCCATCCATGCACCCATCCCCATCCCACATCAAAAATAAAATATCTCATATCTCATGATTTTCTACAATTGTTTTCATAAATCTTAGATAGTCGTAGTGAGGTCTATCTGGTTTCTCAACCCTCGTGGTAGTATGTTAGTTAGGTTGCTTCAGTTTTGTGGACAAAACAATCTTATAATACTATTATAGATAAAAAGTAAATTTAAAGAAATAAGTAAATAAATGAACAAATAAAAAAGTCAGATTTGTTAATAACAATAAAATCAAATCGAAGGTAGGGTCAGCGACTGCTATATCTTTGTCAAATGATGCACTATTTGTTCTTTCACATATGCCATTTCTGGAAATTTATCGCTTCCTCTTGTAATACAAACGTATCAATTCTATCGTTATATGTATTTCTCTCGACCTTTTGAGGATTCAGAGTTTTCATAATAATAAAGAGCATTGGCTGTGTTATTCAACTTATATGTGTAAATGAAGGATTTATTTTTTGAAAGGGGTCATGCAAATTCTTGTTGATGTACTGACAATGGAGATTATCATTATACAAAATCTAATTATCACTAACGGAATAAAAATTGAATATGGTATCCAGTGAATTCTAGATAGTATATAAAGTACTTATGTATTTTTATTTTGTAGCTGGAATCCTATGTCATTTATGAGTGTTCTTAATAGTATAATAATATTTTATGTATAAAAATATTTTACAGAGATCTGAGTGTAACGAAACAATATGCCGATTACATTCTAGAATATTAAACAATGACAAGAAGAGCTGAAGATTATTAACAGTTTTTCATGCAGTACTCTGTTATTTACGTGTCAATAACGAATAGAAATAGTCCAACTCACAAGTAGCCGAACCTGAGTTGATTCTCGAGAGCCAGTTCGAGTTTCGAATTGGGTGGTTGTTTTTATTTAGGCGCGAGATCTTTCCTTAAAATCTCTATCTTTCTCTTGTCCTCTCCTCTTACTACTTACATGCACAAGCGTTATGTAATATGTTGTGAAGTAAGTCGTTGTCTGGAGCTTAACCCCCTGCGGGAGCGGTGGCCAGCAGCATGGAAGGAGATACCTTGGAAGGGGATGTCCTCGGCAAAGTCTACGTACGTCGATCTTCAACCATCCAGCGAAGGGGGGGATATTTTTTCCATCGCCGGGACAGAGACCATATTCGGCTACACCATAAGGACTAATGACCATAGCAGTTGACAATGTGTTGGAAATCAGTCAATTCTACAACATAAGTACTTAGTTTCAGTCACTTATAAGATTCAATTCAATCGTTTCTTTTTTCCATTTCTATTAATGCCCTACATTTATTATCCGCTTTTTCAATTTATGTAACCTGTAATACAAATGTTTTGGGCTTTTCATTAACACCTCACTCCATGGTGATTTGTCAAAGTTGTTAAGCCGTGTTTGTGCACAGTCGTACGGTTGCCTTTCAGCCCGCCAGCTTCTCTCACTGTCCCCACTTCCCCACCCACCTTCGCTCGTGTTACTCGACCAACTCCGCCGCGCCTGAGTCTGACACGTCGCTCACCCTCGGCGTCGTGTCCGCCGCCCGCGCGCCGCCCGCACGCAGGATCCTCCATTATGAAATATATTCTCTTGTTTTAAACTGGGTTTATGTTATGGAGAGGCCCAACGACGGAGAGATAAGAGATTCATTTGTACAGCTTAGGCTATTGCAGAGCGGTGCGCGGCGGTGCGGCGATTCTGCGGCCACGGCACCGGCGGGTCTGTTTGCACTACGAAATGGGTCAACGGTAGTCAGTGGTGAGCAGGCGGCCGGCCACCTGGCTGCGGGCCGACGTGTGCCACGCCGCACATCTCTCGTTTCTACGGGTGCCCGCTGCCCGCCCTCGCCGCCCCCAGCCGCCAGCCGCGCCGCCCCGCGCCGCCGGCCGACCGCGCCGTGTGTTAACTATCGCTGAAGATTAGGCGCCGCGTACATCTGTTTGGTACAACACGGCGGCGGCAGATGTCCGGCTGGACCCGCCTGCGAGAGCTGCCTACTGCGGAATCCCGTCGCACGCGTCTGTCATACTACAGCGACCCGTCCTCCGCTGTCACGTGTCCCGCGACGTCTTGTCCCGCTCGGCTGTGGGCTCCGAGTTCCCGCCTCTCACTCCCCCCCCTGCCCCCTCGGTCGCCTGGGACGCGTCCCGCCGACCCAACGGCCCACGCCCCAGCTGTTTGCCCAAGGGTTGAGGAGGAAAAACTGACCTACTTGGAGGGCGCTCACGAGTGCGAAATTGTGGAGGAAACGTGATTTTTTTGTTTGCGAAAGGCACGTGGCCGGATCGGGGATCGGGAACCGGATCGTTTACGGTTGAGAGGGAGAGATTTCGACTCGTTCGCATTATGTATGTTTAAGTGAGGACGTGCAGATTTCACTGCAGGATGACACTTCTTACATCTTGTGGAGAATTTTCAGAGAATATGATTACTTAGGTATTTGTTTAAAAATATAACGACAGGGGTCTTGAATACTGTGCATTAGCCCACTCTCAACATGGGCTAAAATGCTTTATATCTCACTGGCTCCTAGTTTTCAAACCCATACTTTCCTCCAAGGAATGACACTGCAAGAATCTGTTATACAGAATGTCCAGACTTACTCGCCCCAAAAATACCACCGCAAGTACCACCTAAGGATGAACATGAATACATAAAATGTTTGTTCAAAAACTCAATCATAATAGAGAAAACACCACTTTCTTGAAAGAAACAATGTACATATCCTTTACCCATCACTGTTCCATGCTCGGACTCAGGGAGTACTTCTGTACTTTGTATTCGGTGGTGTTTCCCGAAATTGTCCTGGCCGAGATTGCGGAACGTAGAGGTTTAACATTGGGCGTTTGTTGCGACGTGTGTCACGACCCGCGGTCGGTGATATAGACGAAAGCGAAAGAAATGACAAACATTTTCTCGCTGTGCAGCTACCGACCAATACGTTTCGCATGCTTTTAAGTTTTCAAGCGCAGCAATGCATCGTGGGCGACGGATGTCAACCTCTTGGGAAATGTATCTAAGCAAATTTGGGGGAGGTATGAAGACCCTATGAGCAATTGCAAAAATGGTGTAACTTCTAATCCAGTGTGTCGAATTTGAAACTTTTGCTGACGTACCACGTCCGTTTGTGAAGTGATCTCAACTCTTGCATTCTATTTGATGTTGATTAGTCTGGGTACGTGTTTTTATCATTTATTGTTTATTAATAGGTGATGGCTAACGAGCCTTCAGCCTAGGTTTGTGCGTAGTATAAGGTAATGTAGTTTCTGTTTGCAAGAAATTGGTTAGTGAAGGTAAATGTTTATAAGACAAATTCAATACTTTGGGATGCGTCAACTTCCGGTCGGCGACGACAGATACGCGTAG
Organism: Gryllus bimaculatus; assembly: GCA_017312745.1. Lineage (NCBI taxonomy): Eukaryota > Metazoa > Arthropoda > Insecta > Orthoptera > Gryllidae > Gryllus > Gryllus bimaculatus. Next base: position 4,859,642 of record BOPP01000073.1, on the reverse strand, counting down.
TAGTAGAATGGGATGTATTCCTACACGACTTCCAAATCCGGATTCAGGGTCGTGCAATAAAAAGGTTGGGAATGATAAGAGCAGATTGCGTGCGCATTTTAATAGAGTCCTGCTCCGGAATTCCTCTGGAGGGTAAGGGTAACTACGGAAACCACTGATCAAATTGATCTAGAGATTCGGTCATGCAGGATCCACTGATTCAATAGATCCAGTAAATTTCTGAAACCGATCTGGTACGGGACAAATAGCCTTGCATATTTTCATAGCAGGAGGTGGCGATGATCTTCCTCCGCTGGTTGTCGGAATCCAGATCCAGCACTGACCAACGTCTGCTTGCGGAGAGTTTCCCTCACCAGATATCTCCCACTAGTGAGGCACCGCCCCAACCGGGATCGTTTCTACGTTTCCTACTGGTCTCCCGACAAATGCGGAAGTATAGTGTGTGTGTGTAACGAAGGGGTGAGGAAAGAGCAGAGAAAAGGAAGGGAAGATCGCCCACGGTTCGTGTCCCGTTTGACAGGAAACTACTTACTGGCGTTGATCAAAGGAGCTACGGAAAACTATCGATCAGAGCAGAGAACAAAATGTAGAAAATAATTGTTGCCAGAATCTTCCTCCAGACGGCGGATGCATTCGACTGGCTGACCAGCTTGTGTTGTGTTGAATTCTGCCACCGTCGTGATAGGAACCCTAGTACCTCCCGTTCAGAAGCGCTGCAGTGACATCAGTTGATGCCTTGAGCCACCTTTGCCGGTGCTACTAGTCACTTGTCAGAAATAATTATCCGCGTTTTTTATCGCGTCCTAACTAATCGCTCCATACATTGATCCACCCTCCACGAGACCGAGGAGAAGTAAGTGGACAATCGAATGAGCAGTTTTCTCACTCAATCGTAGCAATTAGTTGACTACGCGGGGCTTCTCAAGAGGGAAGCCTACTTGGTGTACCCTGTCCCAGCGTTTATCTGCAGGCCATCGATTTGTCCCGCTGCTTGTTTGGTAATGCGCGAGGAGAGGGGATGGAAGGCAGACAGGTTTGATCGGTTCTAGTCTAGTGAAAGACGAGTGGGACACCGCACACCACTACTGCTGCTGTATTGCCCAATTTTAGGTACTCGGTACTTTTTCTCAGTACTGCCTAGCTATTGCTCCATTGAAGCATTTGTAGCCAAAAGAATGGTTTTTAATTTGGCTTTTTCGTCTGTGACTCCTTAAGGGAATGGTTTAGTGCTTTAGTGGCGAGTTTATTTTATCGACTTAATTATGTATTTAAGACCAAAAACAGCTAACTGTATATCATTAAACGGGAGAGAAGTGCAAGACTCTTCAAGTTTACTCGGACTTATTTAATAAGAAATTCAAGACATGTATCATTCACCCATGAATTAAAAATAATATAAATTGATCTCCTAATCGCGTTTTAGTTTATGCAGATAATGGCCAGTTATTAGGATTTTTGTATTGGAATTGTTGTCATTAGAGTTTTAACGCAATGGCATAAGAAATTTTGCAGGAGTGACCCATGGATCACTATTTGGTGATTTGCGCCCATTGGACTGTGACCATCATTGTCCACCGATTCGAGCAAACAGAATTGCCATGTGAACCTATCCTGCTATTAATTGAATCATGGGCAGAATTTCAAATGTTGGTGTGGTTTGGTGTGGGAGCAAAACTAAAATTGATTTTATTCCATATGATAAAATTATTATTTAAACGTGAAAATGGCATTTTAACATAATAACTATTGTTATTATGATTATTATTATTATTAATATTAATTAGGATCATGTTCATCGTCATCATTATTGGGCGATAGTGAGGGAAGAACTCGTGCGTCTCTCCTCCACTAAGGAGCTACAGTCACTGATCAGTCGCTATAATTTCAGCACTCCATACATCGAAACGAAATATTTAAAAATGCGACGAGCGCTGTATCACATGTAAAAAACATTAGCATCTGCCATTGGCTAAGGATCGAAGTGATGATCCCAGAAGTTCCTATCAGAACGGTTCTTCTCTCACTCCCAAACACCGTTGTGGGGCATGGCACGTTCTTTATTGTAGATTTCTGATATTTATAGATATTCAACATATTTTTAGATGTTCGTCATTTGTAATTACTGTGGTTATCGAAATGTGTTAAAAAAAGGTTCATAATTTATATAGTAATAAGTAAGCGACCCCCATTGATACTCATGGTCGCACTGACATTGTACATCAATGTGGAGTAGGGATTGCGGGTACAAGGTTCAAACTCAGCTGATGTTGGTAGACTCGCAAGATTTTCGCACCGGCACTCACCAATTTTCTCACCAATTAGCGGGCGAAGAATACCGCCATGTCCCGTGACAAAACATGCACTACACTTGCGGTACAAATGAACATATCTGTTAATCGGAAACAGGAAACAATCACCCAATCAATCAATAACGCTATAATATTGGGGGAGCGCGAACAATTGCACCACCCGTCCACCGGCCCGGTGGGCCGGTGGTGCAATTGGCACAATTTTCGACACTAACTTGTCAGCTAGGTCGAATTCAGCCACTGTCTAGAAGTGAATTCTAGAGGCCGACTGCTCTGATCCGTAATTTTCCGCGTTTTTTCGGATCAACCCCAAACGAATGTGGGAACGGTTCTCTAACAATAGGGCCACAGATCGCGCTCGATCTTTCCTTCCTCTTCCTGGTTCTAACCCATCCCTTATGCACACTTACTATCACATGCACTACATTACCACACATGCTGGGAAAGCGATAGGGAGCTAAGATCTTGTCCCGCTGGTAGGAGATACCTGGTTGGGAAACCCCGTTAACCGCAGTAGTCGGCGACGGATGTTGCCATCCCGCGTGCGATCACCGCCACCTCCCGAAGGAAAACATCCACTACACGTACGGGACTAATAACCTGGTTAGTTTATGCGCCCGGAATCACTAACAACCACCCAATCACCATCCATGTGCCCACGCGGCAAATGTCGCCTGTGGGTTGAGTGAGTGGTCGGCGGCACACCAAAGCCCAGCGCGACCGAGGACCACCTAGGCGCGGCCCCCTCGGCGGGCGAGGGCCGAGGCCCAAAGGCGAAAGGCGAAAGGCGTGTCGCGTCCGCTCGATTGAGTCGGTCACCTCTGCCCGGAGCAGCCGGGCGCACTAAGCCCTGTAGAAAGCAAATTCTCGATGACCTGACCCGGCGGCCGGCGGCGGGGCCTTCCTCAGCCCATCGGCCGCGCGGCACAGTGGGGAGGAGCCGAATCCAAAGCAGCTGTAAAAGAGCTGGCCGTAAGGTACCTATCATTGCTCTATATGTGATTCCAGGCTCATCAGTTGCTAAGGTCGTTAGTCCATAAGTGTAGTACATGTTTGTCGTCGGTGGCAGTAATCTTACTCCGCTGTTGGCGCCGGATTACACGGCGGCAAATGGGGTTTTCCCCAACACGGTATCTCCGACCAGCGGGGCACTGTTCTAGCCGGAACACGTTCTTAGGTTCTGATTGGTCTCCTGGCATGTGTGGTTGCGTAGTAGATGTAAATGTAGAGGTGTAAGTAAGCGGTGTGGATAAGGCAATGAAGGGGAAGCAAAAATAGCGCACGAACCGTGGCCCGTTTATTAGGGTACTGCTCCGGCTCTCGCATGGTTTTGACATGAGAAACCACGGAAAATGGCGATCGAAGCGGGTCCGCGACTGTTTTTGTCGAGGCTCTTTCTTCTCCTCTGTCTATCATAACATCGTTCTTCCAACCTCATTCATATCGTACCTTCTTAATCACGGATCTATCAGTATCATTCACCCATTTTCAGGTATGGCCATACGATTAACGTACTGGTATGATGACATCCTTACTTTAGACAGTTGTAATTCTGTCACCCCCCACTTTGGCACAGAAGTTAATTTCATTTTGAAAGAATATACTAATAACAAATACATTGAAATTAAGGGAAAATAAATTTGAAAAACTATTAATAATCTGAATTAAAAAAATAATTAATCTCGAATTCCGACACAGATAATTGAATTCCCGCGTCGTTACTGACGCCACTGGCTCGCGTGAAAGACACGCAGCGGGAGTCGATCTAAATAAATGAGTGAGTCAATAAGGAGAATCAAACAGAGAATTCTTTCCTAGGCAGAAGTTGTGGTATAAGCTTTGGTTTGGAAGGGTTGCGTTTCATGAGTTGTGAAAGGGTGCGTAGTAACCTATGTTGCAACGTGTACAGAAGATGATGCATGATGTTTACTGCTTTCATGAGCGTATATCCAAGAATATGACGTTTCAAGTTCTTGGAGTAACATAGGATTCCACCAAGCAAGAAACCAACATAGCAAAACATAATGGCATAGGCAATCTTGTTCTATCTGGTTGTGCACCTCAGGTTTTTTTAAAGGTGAGATAGAAAAATTTCTCTACTTTCAAGGGGTTTGATTTATGAACAAATATTCAGTGAGAGTGTCATTAATACTTGCACTATATTTTAATGCAAACCAATTTTATGTAAAAGTATCATGAATTTGTGCTGTATTTGTAAATGAAGTAAAAAATTACTGAGGGAAACATTAATGTATTTTGTATACTCAAATTAAGTGATAATAAGATTTTTAAATTAAATTTATCAACTTGGTTATTAGCATCAACAATTTCGTTATCAGCAAATTAGTTATTAGCGACTATTGCAAGTAATGTGTTAAGTATTGAATGATAATAAGTTAGAACTATATGTGGGTACCAAAGTATAACTAAGGTTATCTAAATATTTATTTTCTTTCAGAGAATTGAGTCAAGGGATATTGTACAGAAGTATGTACTATCTTTAATTTATTAATTTCACAGAAATGTCATGTATGAAAAGTAGTTTTAATATTGTATACATAGAACTTGTCATTTAACTGCTTACAAAAATTAACCCAAACTTGATAGAATTACAAAATGTCAGGCCTCTAAGGTAAAAAAAAATTACATTGGTTGGAGGATAGTTCAGTTCTCAAGTTGACGTTTTGGGGGATCATAAATCCCTTTGGTGAACTCTCTACATTTCCCTTATGTTACCCCTTTTCCCTTAGTTTTGTTATATAATGTTTTGTGTGACTTTCTGATGGAACTATATTGACTATTATTTTCTACATTTTATTCTCATCTGCTATTTATAAGGTATTCTGATAATTTTTATAATAGAATTGAATCAACTGAGCCAGTTTTTGCTTTTTTATTTTTTACTTTATTTATTAAGTTATCTAAACTTTTATTATATAATAATTTTAAGACACATGCAAGGAATAGTAATAACATTATGAATTTTCTCTCTAAAAGCAAAATTTCGTCAGACGCACAAAAGGATTTGTGGAAAAACAGTGTGACTTAACCCCTAAGTGAGGTTGATTGAGCCACCCATTGAAGTTAGCGGAGCCAATTATGTACACGTTGAACATAATTCTATTTTAGGGAGAAAATCCAAAACACACACGACTTCGTATTTTACTTGGTACGATGAACTGTCGATTTGGAAATATTACAAAATTTTGCATAATCATTAACCATGTTCCTTGCATTTTCGGCATTTAAATCGTAAACAATATTGCAAGCACTTTTAATGTAGAAAGCAGCGTACTAGTGTAATATGAAATAACTAATTCACACATGAATATTTGACTATTTTCACCACTCGATATTTAACAAAAGACAAATTTAATGGAACTAATTTACTTTTTTACTATGTTTCTCTTTTCGTAGACCAAAACATATCATCAAAATGTCACTTTTCAGATAATTCTTATTTTAGGCAGTTGATACCCACTTTTATTGTTTTAGTGTCGGAATGTTTGTTATACTTATACTTGACGAACACATAAATCATTTTGCCCCACTCATTCTTTTGTTTTTTGCTAATTGCACGTATCTTCCCACTTAGGCTGAAAAAGAACATTCAGGCCCGCCGCTTCCTCTCCACGTAAGGACCGGACGAGACTACATAAAAATAAAACTTAATGGAGGATTACTCCTATGATCTATAGAAACACTCAACGCCTAACCAGAGGTGTGGAGACGCATTGCGTCGACGAAGACGCGACAAATTAAAAAAAAAAAACAATAAACGATGCCATCTGCCTTTCTGCCCTGCATTTGCCGCATCTTCAACCAGTGCGTCCGCCGCTGCGGCCCACTGCGCCACCCAGCGCGACCCGCGAAGCCCAGCGATGGCCCCCGGCGGCTGCGGGTCTTCCGCGGCTGCAGGGCGCGCTCGCCCGCGAAAACGCCTCGCACGCGCGGCTGCGCTCGCTCAACGCGCACTCGACGACCGCCCGCCCGGCCCCGCAGCCGCCACCGCACAACTCCTTGAGCAGCGCGGGGGAGCCGAGCCACAAGGTACGGACACTTGCGATAGAAAACGATAGAATGCGATAGACACCTGCTGTGGACTCGAAGGGGGAGGAACATCGGTCTGAAAGATCTGCGGTGCGAGTCCCGACGGTGGCAGATTTCCGACATTGGCTAGATAGTTAGGTCAGATTCATTCATTGTTTGGAGGAGAATTTTAGCGACCAACTACTCTGATAGTTCGTTGTCCAAGCTTGATCAATATCAGATTAATGCCGGCGCAGCACCCTAAAAACGGGGTACGGACCACGCACTATATTTTATTCTTCTTTCTTGCCCATTCTTTTTCCTAACACAGACGGGCTCCACAAACATAAGCGTGCGCGTACACACACACACACACACACTCACTCACACCTGCTCTTACTTGCACTACAGTATCACACATGTCGGGAGCTTAGGGCTTGATCCGGTTGGAGCGTTGCCCTGTTGTGAGAGATTCCTGAAGGGGAAACCTCCCACAAGCCAACTTGCAGATGGGCGACATATTTCACCATCCCTTCATGAGGAGCACCGCTCCCTCCCGGGATATTATCATCCTGTACACTAACGGCTGTACACAGAGGAATGATCACAGTACTGTAGTTTTCATCCAGAACATTACTTTTTTGGGTAGTGTCCAAACTGATGGGAATCTCCAGCTTCACTGTCGAAGGTGTGTCACGAAGGCAAAGGAGTTCAAAATGTTTTTAAAATCTTTAACCAATTTTCAAAATTTCAGATATCGAAAAGAAAATAGAAATTTGACTGCACTATTAGGCACAATTTAAGTGAATTAAAAGGGGAAGATAGAAACGAAACTCTGAAGTGGTGGTAATAGCTGCCCAAGATTGGCATTCAGAAACACATGATAAAGTTGTACATAAAGTTATCCAGAATGACACTAAAAAACGCATACTTTTCAGCGCAGCTCAAACACGAGAACACTTTTTACTTACCGCCATTAGAATCTATTTAGTGTTGATCAATGTTTCGTAACAAAGTTAATCAACTAATTTGACTAACTCCAGGCGATGAACTGAAATTTACTCTATTAAATGGACGAAGTATTAACTCAATATTTAGTTGCGTCATTTCTGTATGTGGTGTGCGATGTATGCCGTATTTGTCAGGAACAAGTCGAAACTATGTATCCCATTGTCTCAGCTCGTTCAGGTCTTGCCAAGTCCTTACAGCAGGGTAACGCTCCAACCGGAGCAAGCCCTAAGCTCCCGACATGTGTGATAGACACGATAGGGAATATAGTTACCACCGTTTACAAGTATGTAACGCCCTAAAACTTCCCGCATTTCTCAAATGTTACAAATGGTGAAGAGCCGCGATAATCCGAACTAATTGGGGTTTTGGTCTAGGATTATCCGAAAAATGTACCGTACTTATACAAATACATCTATAGGATTAGCAGACAATTCAACGTAGCGTGCGATCTGAGAAAATGGCAACGTAGCGTAGCGATCGCATCATCACATCGCATCATCAAGCACATTTAGTTCCTTAAGGCAAAAGAACACCGAGTTTACAAGTTCCTCTAAGTGAAAATGACTGCCAGATGAATATGACATACACAGTTACGAACGCAATAATCGTTTCATTTTGACATGTGTGTCAATTATTAGTTGTTCAGTTCTACAGTAATTATAAATTCCTTTCTTTTCACTACAAATAAGCATTTTAATTATTTGGTTCATTTTCCTTCATAACGATTTTTTTTCGATTATACTAAATTTCGGATTTGCAGGATTCGGATTAGCAAGGTTTTACTGCATTAGAAAACTGGCATCTGTTGTACTGTGTACAATACTGTTTGAGTACTTAATCTTACTGATCGTACGATAGAAAACATCAAATATTCTTATTCAGGATATGAGGAGAAAATGTCGTGAAATTAGGTGACAATAATAATAATAATAATAATAATAATAATAATAATATTTATAATCACTGATAAAAATAATAAAAACAACAACGCTTGAGCCTCACTTCAAAAACTTCTAACGAAACTAATTGCGAGAGATGGAAAAAATATAGCAGTACTTTTCAAAATTTTGCATTTTTGGGGGAAGACCAATTTTCTCTTAGGCTTTTCCTTAGCCGCAAGGATTGGCAATGGACGGACCGACGAGCAGGCGGACGGACGGAGGGGCGGACGGACTACGAGCGGAGAGGAAGATGTTCGGTCGGGGATGTGGACGTCCGGACAGAGAGATGGATGTACGGCCGGCGAGTCGAACGAACGAACGAACGGCCGGCCGGCCGGCCGGACGGATGGGCTGAGGGGGTCGGACAGAGGGGCGGACGGACGGAGGGGCGGGCAGATGGACGGATGAAAGGGCCAACGGACGGACGTTTTAAAAATACATTTTTTAAAACCTGAAATTATCCATTGCCTCTTGTGCCACTGACAGCATGAATGCGATGAGTCGGTCACAGTGTATCGCCCCTTTACCCTTCCCGTACTCCAGCGAAAGCACCATCGCTGGAGCGCGAATACCATTGCAGTCGTCTCTGCCACAGCTGTTGCTGTCGCCGTCGCATCGGAGACTTCCTCGCCCGCTTTCGCTGCGGGGCGAGTAATTGCGGTGGGCGGCCGGGCAGTGCGCACTTGCGGGGCGTCGGCTGCCACGCGCGATCTGCAGATTAGGGAGGTGGGGCGCGGGAGGGAAGCGGGGCCTCGGCCGCAGGGATTGTGCGGCGTCGACGCGCTGCGCCAGCTCCACCTCTTGGCCCGAGGGGTTTAGTCGCCGCCAGCGGCACCACGTCATGTGGCGTGCGCCGCCGCCGCCCCGGTCAGCGCGATGGCAACGGCCGCGGCTGGGGCGATGGCGGTGACATCGCATGCAAGCGTCGGTGAAATCCCAAGAGTACTGGGAAAGGGGACACGGGGAAAAGCTGGTCTGCCCTCTGCGCTCTCTGTCCTGCCTGTCCTGTCCTGTCTGTGTGTCCTGTCTGTGTGTCCTGTCTGTGTGTCCTGTCTGTGTGTCCTGTCTGTGTGT
>BOPP01000073.1:4816935-4847639 GCA_017312745.1 Gryllus bimaculatus | reverse complement strand
CTGCCAATTTTCAGCTAAATCGGTTCAGCCGTTCTTGAGTTATAAGTGGAGTAACTAACACGACTTTTTTTTATATAAATAGATATTTAAAAAAATAATTGTTTCTCTGGGAAAACTTAATTTTATGTGTTACTCTGTGAATAGATTTCTAACAAATATGACAACTCCTACTAAATTTGTATGGTATATTTTTTTAAGAGAATTAATATGCTTGTAACAAATTATGTACTTGAGCTTCCGGGTCAATGACCCTCATGTCGATCAGGTTTTTCTCCAGTTTCTCTGGTACATTGAGCAAATGCTGAGATGGCCCCTTATTTTGCTTCTGGACGTAAATGTGGCTCACTATGCGCACGTTTTATTGAACTCTATTTTCACTTATAGTGGTAGGAGAAAAGATAAGGGAGAGTTACTATTTTTTTAACAATGCAGAAAATAAAAATCTGCTGTTCGTTTACCGTTTCTGTAACTCGGGGACGAAAATGTCTAATTTTTCAAGTGTCGCTATCTCGCGCTTTTTTAAAATTTTATTTTCATTTGTTTATCTATCTTTAACTTTTACTCATTTTTCAACTATTTATAGTTACAATGATAGCAAAGAATTTTGGAACTCAAAAAACATGCGCAGATTTATCTTCACTCTCACACGTCATATACAGTTTTTGCTGTTTTTTTACTAAATCTAAAATTTAAAAATTAAAAGAACATCGTAGCAATCACCATAAAATAAAGGGACAATATGAACCAAAAAGTTTAAAAAAATGACAGTATAAGCCAACAGGATCTAACATGAAATTGCATTAGAGGGAACAAATTTCATTTTCCTGAATTATCCGCTGTGCGCATGATTCATAAACCCACGCAAGCATGGTAAATCCAGCACAACCAAAGTAAGGATAATCTTACGCTGATCTTTCCCACCGTCGGGTTTGAGATTTAGTGAGTTATTAGGTTGTGAATTAGCACCCATTAAATGATAAGGGAAACAAAAACTTGCTGTTGTAAGTTCCGTATATTACATGTGTTGAAATGGAAACGAGTATTTCGAGGAAATCCGGAATTGTATGCATCGTAATAAAAAATTCAACATTTACTTTGTAGCTGACTCCTAGTAGTGGTGCCCGTGTACATAAATCGCACAATTATTATTATTATTATTATTATTATTATTATTATTATTATTATTATTATTATTATTATTATTATTATTTGTGTATCGGCCACTTATGACCCAACACAGGTTCTCTTCCGAGGCCTATTCAATCCTGGAGAGAAATTAACGCGTATCAGGGGATCAGCTTTTCTACTGTATCCCTCGATAAGACAGGGTTGTTAAGCCTTGAATTGTGAATTATGAGGTGACAGGATGATGATGAGAGGTGAAAGGACCATTACAAATACAACCATGTTTAAGCAGGGCTCGAACATGCAGCCTCCTCGGCGCAAGACGACTGTTGCCTCCACACGGGGCCGGGCTATTATTATTATTATTATTATTATTATTATTATTATTATTATTATTATTATTATTATTAACGTAGCTTCCCTGAGAGATCTGCTAATTCTTCATATAAATGTGTCGATATTTTTGTTCCGTACCGGTATATAAAGTGATCACTTGATGGTGAAGTGATATCGATACCACAACTACAGTATTGGTATCAATATCCAAAACGTAATTACAGCCGTGGATATCATTCATTGATAAAATATTTCGAGTTCAATTTGAATTAATTTATATTGAATAAAACATTTATAAATTATAAAATAATGAAGTTTTTGATTTAAATTATAAAACGCATTAAAAACCCACTAAAAATCTTAATTTTGTTTAATAAGTATCTCCCTTTATATTTGAAATTGTTTTCATATATTTGGATATAGGAGTATGAGTACGTTATTACCGAAAATATCCACAAATCGATAATACTTGTATTACTACCAATACGATATATCGTGTCGAACATCCCTACACTCATTCAGCTTACGTTCATACCTCAGGTTTCCTCACAGCGGAGAGAGCGACCTCAACGGATCATCGAGCGGCACAGCCAAGTTCAGCCCCATTCAGAATCCGCGGGATCTAAAGCCTTTAAAGTACGGCGTAAAGCGGTCGAAAACAGAAGGGCGGAACGCAGCAAAGCGACGTGTGCCTCCCCGGAGAACGCAGGCCACGAGGGCAGCACGGAGTGCACAAAGGGGAGGGGAGGACGGGGACGGCGAGCGCGGTGACGGCGAGCGCGGGGACGGTGAGGGCTGGGACGGCGAACACAGGGCCGGCGAGGGCTAAGACGGCGAAGGGGGGAGGGCGAGGGCTGGAATGGCGAGGGCTGAGACGGCGAGAACGGTATCGGCGAGGGCAGGCACGGCGTCGGTGAGGGTGGGTACGTCGAGGGCGGGGACGTTCAGAGTAGGGAAAGCGAGGGTGGGGACGGCGGACCGGCGAAGGCGAGGGCGGTGACGGCGAAGTCTGGGACGGCAGGATTGGGGATAGCGTGAGCTGGGACGGCGAGAGCGGGGACACCAAGACCAGGACAGCGAAAGCAGGGACGGCGAAGGCGCGGGAGGCGGTGGCGGCGTCGAGAGTGGAACGGGAAAGCGGAGCGGGGATTGGGGAAGCGAGTGGGCCTACAGAGGGCTCGCCGCACACCTGCCAGACGCCGCGTGGCGTGAAGAAACAATCCTGCGGCGATGAACGTGGGGGAAGCCCCAGGCGCCTGACGAGCGGAGTCGGCGGCGCGGCGCTGGCGCAGGAGGAAGTGGGATTATTATGGAGATGGAAGTGACGAGGTCCAGAGGTAGCGGCTTTGAGGTGACAGCGGAGGGGCAATTTGAAATTCTGAATAACAGAATTAGCACCACAATACTCGATTAGTTCAGTTAATTGGTGTTCATAAGGGTCCGGTACAGGAAAAAATTCTGGAAGTTTTTTTCTCCATGGTTCTGTGTTTTCGAGGGCCCTGAATTTGATTTTTGCCACCTCACAGAAGTCCTACTGGTTTGACAAATTTGCAAAAAAAAAAAAAAAAAAAATTAAAATAACTACAAATTTCGCGCTGTGTCACTATAGCGCGCTGAAAACTGTTAGTTTTTGGGCCTCTGACGGAAGTGGAAGAAAATCTCTTTTCATGCATCCTATCTCGCGACAGCGCGCTAGTTTCACCTCATCGTGGTTGGAAAGTACTGTCAGACCACATATCGCACAGACCGTCGCATCTACGCAGAGACATTCGATCTTGCGCCAGCGCGAAATATTTAGCTGGTGTCACACGTACGCTGGTGTGAGTAGAGCTGATGCTTGAGATGCTGTCATGAGCCTGAGCATGAAATAAAATGCAAGTTACAGATTTCCAAACTTTGTTACGAATATTTGCATATCACACGCAAGAATCCGAATTATCTCTCTCGCTGTCGTTTTCTTGGGAACTATAGTATATCGTTATCAGAGATTTGCAGTACTAGTCTAAGTTCGCGTGGACTGCATAATGTGGTGGTAAGAAAAAATCTTTAGAAATACAAGTGTAGAAGTTGAGATAACAGTAAAAGACAGAGCAGGATATATTTTATGTGAGAACCCTAGGTATCGCGTCTCAGTAAGAATCATTCTCGCTCGAATCAGGTGTCTTCCTCCATTGCAACGTTACATCTGGTAGTGCCAGACTCCGTACACGCCTGGCAATTTACCCCAAGTATACTCACACTACGGTACAGTTTAAAAAAACATGATTTATCAATGTTATCTCCATAGACAATTATATTGACAAATCATTGACATTGTTATCTTCATTCCACATCAGCCATTGTCTAATAATGAAATAACTAATATTCGTAATTGAGCTGAACATTTTTTAACAAAATACTGACCATACATCAGCAATTGGATATAATCGGTTTTGTTCGGTGATTCCTTACCCTTGTTTTATTGTATAGTGATGCTCTATTGATTTCTTTAGCCTGAAGTTTACATTTCCAAACATATCTATGAAATAATCTGGTTCAATTTTTTTGTCTAATACCTAATATTGCCTCCTCCTCTATCTAAGGCTTGAGACAACTTATAGTCCGCGCGAGCAAACTCGTCTTTGCTGATTACATGAGAATCGGAACGTTAATCATTTAAAATTCAAATTATTTGTCATAAATAATTGTTTTTAAGAATCATAAAAATCGCCGCCGCGAGATAGGATGGATGGAAAGAACTATTTTCCCGCTTAGGGTAGAGGGTCAAAAACTAACCGGTTTTAGCGCGGTGTTGCGCCTAAACCATTTATCAGAAAAATTGTTAATAATCTATTTTTAGGTAACTTTTATAAACTTAATTTTGTAAAAAAACAATTGTTTAGATGAAATGCATAGTTTTGAAAATATAAACGAAAAACTAAAAATAGGGAGAAATGTTATGATTTTTTACATTTTTTTTCTGTTAAGTCGAACGCAAATACATATAGAACCGTTGAGAAAAAAAATATGAATTTTTTTCATTATTCAGATACATTTTGACTGAACTAACAATCAATTAACCAAATCAGATATCACCAGTGACGAACCAAATATTGTTAATTCAAGTAACGAAAGTCTCGATGCTTTGTTCTGCTGGAATCGATTCGGTATAGATTGATTGTCTTAGTGCAGTGAATATTTGGTTCCACGGTGGCGATAATTCCTTCCCCGCTGGAGGTTGAGATCCGTCGCAGACCTACAGTAGACTTGCGAGGGATTTCTGCCTTAGAAAGGTACTACCCCTACTGAGACAAGCTCTAGGCCTCCGAATGGTTTCTGTACTTGTGTGGCAGTGTAGTGCATGAAAGGGGAGAGGATAGAACAAAAAAGAGGAACAAGAGATTTTACGCGGTCCATGGCAAGTGTGTTTGTGTACTTCTCCACCATTCTTCTGGTATCTATCGGAGTCGGAAACCATGGAAAAGTACCAATGAGAGCAGTTGGCCGCTAAAATTCTCCTCCAGATAGCGGTTGAATTCGACTTAGCTATCTAGCTAATGGCGAAAATTCACTACCGTCGGAACTCACTCTAGAACCAGCTGGTCAGAGTCGCTGCGGAGAGAGTGGCAATGCTGGCTGTGAACAAATTCAGCCGGTACCAGTCGATATTCAAGAACCGCAACATCCTTAACAAAGAACTTCTTCAAGGATGCTGCATGCTCGCTTAGTGCAGAGGTCTGAACTGAGTTTCGCTCTGGTTCAGTTCTTCGTACGCTGAGCCCAGAAGCTATTCTCGAGGGCCAACTTTAAAAATGAGCTCGCTAATATTTGACGAAGTGTGCTTCTGCGCTGAGGGATGTCTGGGCGAACTGCCGCGGCGGCAAACCGGCTCATAATGGACACGGAGTTGGGCAGAATGTAGTCTGACTCACTTTCTTACCCCCCATAATTCACCCCGCACCGCCCACTTACAGTTCCCGCCTATTGAAAGGTCCCATGAACGTTCGTGAAACATGGCAGTTCTATTCCGGTCTGTTTTGCCGCTAAACGCAGGCCTCTGTGGCTAACCTTTCAGTGAAGTACACACTAAGGTTGCCCTCAGGGTAAAAATCGAAACAAAAGTACATATAAGGGATTTCCTATTAAAAACATTAAGTAGCTAAAATGACGCTTATGAAGCCTCATTGAATTTTCAGTTCGAATTTTTATTCTGTAAGCTATAAAATTTGTTCGTAAGAGATACGGGAATGTTTCCCAGAATGTGTATGATTGTTTAAAACTTCTATTGTGCAACGCTGTCAGAGTAGACTTTCACTACTGAATACGAGCTCGCACATCACATTGATAATTTATTTTTCATGAACGAAACAGTAATTCAATTAACGTTGCGATTGCGCAGGCACGACTATCAAATCCTCGACTCATCAAGCTCCCAGAGGTTGAAGAGTATAAATTCGTTTTGCTTCCTGCTTTAGCACCTTTTTATTTCTCTCCTCCCAGGGTTCGCCTACTCTCGACCTGGACATTGGCAGGCTCATCCTTCCATTCCGAGAACCTGTAGCTCGCACTCATGACTTTTCTTCGTTGCGTCCGTCTTCACGTCGACGTAGCATCCTACTGTTCCCCGTGGCGTTCTGACAGTCCCCGTCCCGCCGCGCTGCGTCGTGTCCCACCCTGCCCCATTGCGTCCCACACCACCCCATCCTGCCCGGTACTGTCCATCCCGTCACCTCGTACCCCACGTTTTGTCCCACCTCGCAGTATCATGACCCAAAGGTATTGTATCGCCCCGTCACGTTCTGACGCGTTCCAATGCCCTCACATCCTGCCCTGCCCCGCTGTGATTTGTCCCGTAGTGTTTTGTCCCGCAGTGTTTTGTCCCGCAGTGTTTTGTCCCGCAGTGTTTTGTCCCGCTGTGTCCTGTCCCGCAGTGTTTTGTCCCGCTGTGTCCTGTCCCGCTGTGTCCTGTCCCGCTGTGTCATTCCCGTTGCGTCCTGTCCCACTGCGTCCTGTTTCCCGTTGCTCCTCTCCCGCTGCGTCCTGTCCCGCCTGCGTCCCTGTCCCGTCACTTTCACCTCACCCCGTTCCGCATAACCCAACTCCGATGTGCCCCGCACAACTCCGCCCGCCCCGCTCCGCCACGCCCTTACCTGCTTTCGCCGCGCCCGTTCTCGTGGCGTCGGAACGCTTCTGCTCCCGTTCGCTCCCTACCGTTTTCCGAGCCCCGAAACCCGACGTCGACGCGCCCATTTATTTGCCCGCGCCCCGCCGCCCCCGCCGCGCTCCGGCGCGCCTCTTTCCCTTCTCCGCCCATCGCCTCATTCGCGCGGCCATCCCGTCCGCCTCCTCCCCGCCCGTCCCCCTCTCCTTCCCTCCAGCGCCACCGGCCGCGCCGCCCGCCGGCACTCGCCGCTTCATGAATGCATTCAGCCGAACGGCGGCGCGCGCGCTTATATCCCGTGAGCCCGATATTGCTAATTAAAACATGAATAGTGGAATGTTCTGGGTGGGGGGCGCGGGGGCGTGTTATTGTGCTGTGCGAATAGCGCCGGGCCGCTGTTGGCGTTGGCGGGGGCGTGAGGGGCGTGGGGAGTGCGGTGGATGGGGGTGTGGCGCGGAGAGGCGTGGAGGGCGCCGGGCGGGAGCGGAGGCGCGGCACGCCGAGGCGAGAAGCGTCGCGCAGAAACGGAGCGCGCGGGCGCGACGAATGACGCAGCGCGAGAGCGACGCAGAGCGACGACACGGCGGCAGGAGAGGGCGCGGGCGAGAGAGAGCAGAGAGAGGAAGAGAGAGAGAGAGAGAGAGAGGGGGGTAGAGAAGAGAGACAGTCGACGGAAAGCGAGATAAGAGTAAAAGAGAGAGAAGGCGAAGAGAGACGCAAGGGCCAGTGGCTTATGCGTAGCGTGTTTGTTTTTAGCGGCCTGAATAAAACGCTTAACCGGTCCGCCGTGGAAAGTAATTGAATTGATTTTTATACGGATTCCCGTTGGTAAGAGATTGCTGCGATAGCAAACTTCTGGCCCGGCCGCGCCAAAGGGGAAAGAAAAACCAGCGCGGAGGAAGAGCGGGGGGCAAGCGAGGCCGGCATGCGGGGAGCAGGGGTGGCGGAACGGGGTTTTCCGGCGTCTTCGAGAGATGGGCCTCCCCTGCTGTTGCTTGCCGTTACCGCCCCGTGCCGTTGCCCACCCACTGCGAGTTGTTGTCTAATCCACAACTGGTTAGCCCGCATGAAGCAAATACTGCCTCGGCGTGTTGACACATGCTATCAATACATATCGGAAAAATTGGCATTGTGCGCAAATCAGCGTTCGCTTTCGGTGCAAGTCGCTAATAACGTGTGCGGCACAAAACTCATCAAAAATTTGAGTTTCAAAGTTCATCGCGTAGCTACTAAAAATAACATGAAATCCAGTAAGCGGGAAGCGTTTTCTAGATAGAATACACTGGTATTTATTTTCAAAACAAAGTGAAATAAAGAGACAAGACTAAGTATTATTGAAACCAGGAGAAACAATTTCTTTATACATGGCGTTTCGTCTTACGAAACACTTCTTAGTAAATGAGACTTTCTATTCTATGATAATATTGTAAGCTGTATAATCGTGATGGTATTGACGTTAGGTCAGCGCCAATAATTTGAGATTCATTATAAAACATTTGTGCAATGGAATGTTCCAAAATGGCGTGCCTATTTTGGAAATTAATATGTAAGTAAACTTTCATCTATAAACAGCTCTGTGTGAGTCACCTACCATAATGTAGATGTTTGTTGACATTTATTATTTATTTAGAAGAACAGTAAAATACTGTAGGATTGTAGATTGATCACAAAAACCTTTCTGCGTTGGTTTACCCCCCGATTACATTTCCAGATATGGGTCGTGTTGCGTATCCCACCTTATGCGCCGAGCAGAACTATTGCTCTTATACGCGTATCGTCCTGACTACTCCATGGGAGGCCGGTCATTTTTTTTCATTTTATAATATTCTTGAAGAAATGTAAATGTTTAATTGAAAAGTTATATTAGTAGTATATATAGTTAAGTGAAAGTTGTAAGTATAGTGTTAATTGAAAGTTATAAGTAAGTATTATAATTGATATATATATATATATATATATATATATTATATATATATATATATATATAGGTCTTTGGGTTTATCTTTCAAATTTAAATCTTACGTGGTATGTCAATAAGGGAGGTATTAGGTTCTCAGTCTGAATCTAATTCAGCAGTTTTTTCAGAAATATAGAGGATATTTGTTTAGGATTGTGGCTGGGTTAGCGGGATTTTTGGATTCTGAAATGTGGCATGGCTGGGATTTGTGGTAGGTAAGAAGTCAAGTCAAGTAGCCAGATATGCATGATTTGATCGATGAGTTTAAGTTCAATGCGTCACTTTAACTCTTGTTGAGTGTTGTGCGTTTTCACTGGAGTAATCTGCTGAGTAATTGCTATCGTTATTGAATAATAACTATCATTACTGATTTATTAAGATATTTGTCAAGTCTCGTCACCTCGCAGTTAGTCAGTGCCTTTTATTCTTTCGACCAGGGCCTCGGCGCCGTTAGTTCCAGGGGTTCCTAACCGGTCACCCAACCAGGAACCCGCGAGTCTCGAATTCGCTTAACCTTCGTAACTTCACGAAGCGTATTAAACGAATTCGGCTAGCGGGGAGTTGGATATCTATGTAGTACCAAGAAGCTTTAATAACGATTTTCAGTAATTTTCTAGGGTTTGGAGTTCGTGCAGGTTAGTTTTCGCGAAATTAAATCAGACAGGCTGGTAAACAATATTATTGACCTTAAAATTATCTTGTAAATTGCAATTGCTGTTGTGGATTTATCCTGGATTGGCATGTTCCTGTAAATGAATGACTGTAGATATAAAAGTTTTATTTTAGCTTGGGTCACTTAAGTATACCTGTTCGCTCCAATTTAACTTGGTACCTAGGTATAAACCTAAGAAGTTTACTTTGTTATGGGCTGCCATTCAATTGAATTGTTTTCTAAAGTGAGGGAGGATGGTGGTATATCATTTTAGTAGTGGAAAGCATTTTAGTAGCGGTTTTGTTAGAATTTCAACTAAATTTCGTAGACCAGCCGTCATGCACGTTTAAATAAAGCTGATTTGGGGTTTTTAATTCAGTGAGGACTGTATCTGAAGACAATTAGGCAGTGTCGTCGACAAACTGTGCCATTGTAAGTGTAGGTAGGGCAGCACCGTAAGATGCTGAAAAGGTGAGTAATGGAGAACCTTCGGGGAGTTCGGAACTTGTTGTGCCAGGGTTGGATTTGTTGACTTTGGTTAACAAAGTTCTATTTCTTAGAAAACAGATTATTATTAATTATATTATGTGATTTTATTTAAGATTTTATATATTGTGGTGTGGCTATTTGAATGAGTGTGTGGGGGCTGGATACCAAGTTTGGTTGACAGCCTGAATGATGTCAATAAAGATAGTCAAGGTGTAATTTGTTTTTAAGCAGAATATATGTTTTCGGAAATTCTAACCAACTGGTGTAATTTAAAATTAATTGTGAATCCGAATTGTATGCAGAAATGCATTGGTTGCATCAATAAGATTTTTCAGCCCATTTAATGTTTTTTTTCGAATATTTTGGAATGAATTTTTAATGAGCTGATTGGGCGGTTACTGTCAATGCTTGTTGGGGTTTTATTTGGCTTTGCAATGGGGAATGATGGTTGTGTGTTACCATTTACGAGCAAAATGCATGAATCAAATTGTTTAAGTACGCTTTTGCCGTTCGAGGAAGATTTTTTAATACAGTGTTTTTATGTTATTGTGATCTCAGGCGTTTTGAATTAGAATATTCTTAATGATATTCGAAATTTCAGCAGGACGTACTGATATGGACCTAAGAAGGGTAACTTAAAACTTGTAATCTGGTTTTGTGTTCTCGTAGAAACTCGTGTTCAATGTAAATTTCGTTTCGAAATAATTGGTTAGCGTCTCCGCTTTCTGAACCAAAGTTAAGATTTTTTCAATGGATGGAGGAGATACAATGTTTCTTTTCTTGAGATTGTGCTGAGAAATTACATGAGGTTGTAATAATCTTTGTTGTGGTTTTGAATAAATATCTTAACAATGTTAGTGATATAGTTAGTCCTATCGTTTGTTCACGCGTTCCTAGACAAACCTTCCTAACATCTTTCAATCTTGTTTTTCTACATACTGTTTAAGATTGTACGGATATACTGTTTTTGTACACACTGATATATACTGTTTTTGTATATACTGTTTCCGATAATCTATTGAGGAGTGAGTTGTGTTCGTAATGGAGGTCGGTTGTGAATTTGGGATGATTGCATTGATGAGGTCTGTTAGAAATGAAGCGGACTGATTTATTTCAAGAAGAATGTTTAATATTTTTCTTAAAGTTTTGTTTCTGTGATCGTCCTCCAGATAATTCTGAACGATCAGGTATAGGTATGAAGACGTTGGAGCTGCATTAGCTGCCGTCAAGTAAACGATTCTGATCATATTCCTCAAGGAATATGATCAGAATCGAGTTCAATATTGTTGATAGATGGAAGTTTCCACAATACATATTGTAGGTATAAGTAGGTTCACTAGAAAATAATTTTTTAACATTGATATAGTTAATAGATGTGCTAACACTTTGCGTTATTATCTTCATTATTGGATGGGCCTCCCCAATTAACGCGTTTCTATTTGAGATCTATTTATCTGTAGAATTAAGTTGATATAAAATGTGTCGAAAATTGGTTATTATACTGTTTAGCTTTGTTTGAAGCTATAAATTTTCATGATCTATTGTTAAGTATGATTGAGATTCCAATAAGTTTTATTTCATTGTATCTGAAAGTGTTCCCTGTTTGTGCATGATTACAGATTTGATCGCACTGTGTTCACTTCGTTGCTTCGTTTCAATTCTACCGGTTCTGTACATATTAATGTCAGAAATAAGTAAATTGTTATTTTTTTATTTTGCTCAAGAGCGTTTCTGTAATGAGTGCTATATCTACGTAGCAATGGCTAAGGAAATTAACGAGAACAGTGTTTTTTTTAGTGTTTGAGTTCCAATTTAATATGGCTATATTGTTTTGGGGTCTTCGGTGGCCCGTTGTTTAGCGCGCTCGCTTTCCACAGCACCCGGATTCGATTCCCGGTCGGGGCAAAAATTGTGTGCTTTCCTTGCAATGTCCCAATATCTGTTACTGTATACGGTTGAGATTAGAAAGCTCACTTCTCAGGTTGAGAATTTTAGAAGTAAAGTTAGGGATGGCTGTGTGCTAACCACACCCTGACCCCAAGGCCGGGACGCTGCTGCAAGGCGATATTTTGAAGTAGATTGTTTTGCAGCACTTGCGGGTAATGGCTTTTTATTTGGTTATGGATGGAAGCGGTAGTATTCGAGTTGATTTCATTTCTAATATTTTTGCTAGTGAAATAACTATTTTATCTAAAAATGGTTTGTAGTACGTGCCGTTAGTTTTCCTTGTCTGTCTTATGGTTTCAACTGCTGGTCGTGTAGTTTCGTCCTTCTTCAGGCAGATCACTGAATAATGGTTACCCGCGCAGGAAGCATAGATAATGGAGTTATTACAATTGTTTTTCGCATAGCTATTGTCCAGAAAGTTTGACATTTAAGGGGACATTTATGACTTGTGTGCATTCTTAGTGCTTACACGGTGATGGCGAGTTTGATGTACTGTTGTTAAAATGTTTTGTATAGGTTCTGAAACATTAAATTCAGCGGCGAATACTGGGATTGTGTTTGTGGGCCAAGTATTTTGAAGTCTGGTAATATTTAGTATTGAAGGGTGCTGCTGGTTCAATTAAATATTAGTAAACATTTTTAAATACATGACAAACGATAGTTTTTTAAATATTATTTTCACTTCAGTCAGAATTTCCTCTCAAATGACTGGGTTTCTTCACAAAGTTGTGCATGATATTTTTTGATGATATGAGGTTTCTTAGAACATATTTAATTTAAGAAAAAATCTTCATCTTCAATAATGTACTTTTGCAATATTATTTGTTTGGCAATTATCCAAAATACAGACCGCCGAAAATGGAACCAGAATCACACAACAATTTTTACCGTCTTTTGATTAATACTAGGAAATATTTTTTAAAAATTTGATCAGTTTTTGAGAAAATTAATTTGAAATCATTGCCTAAATTTGCCGCAAAAGTACGCGAAAAATTCTCATATTTTTAAAACTTTTACATCACCTTATTTAAATATCTGTTATTGAAGCACGGATTTCATTAGAGAAAAATATGCATTCAATACCGTAGTTGCAGGAAGACATCGAAAAAATTTTCAACTCTTGCAGTTTCCAAAAAATCAGATATTTTTAAGAAAAATGAGACATGCCCAAGTTATTTAAGCGTTCTTTACGATTTCCAAAGAAACATTTTAATAATAAACTGGAGTAATTTTGGGGAATAGTTTGAAAATGTTCTTTAAGCTTCACGTATAGTATCCTCCCACCCAAATTAAAATATCAAAAAATATGTGATAAAAAGACTGCTAGAAATTAAACACTGCAGAAAGGAAGTTTCTGCGGCTAGTGAGGGACAAGATGAGTAGTTTCTCGTTTCACTATTTCAATCGTGCATTTCTATTTACACGATATCACCTAACCTACTTTCACCTCATTGAATATTTCACTTTTCATTTCATTTTCATTTTTATTTATTGGAATAATAGGATACGTGGATTGGTACTACAGTACGTATACATATGTAATTTTTGGCGCCATAGATTAACTATATTGTATACTAACTTAATACTAAATCTAGCAACCCATGGGTAAGAAAGCTCACAAACCACCTTACTTATTCTCCAGCTCGGGCTGGATGTTCAACAATGGGTGGACTGGGAACCTGAGTGCAATTTTTGTTAAGGAATCTGCGATTTGAGCAAAATAAAATTGGAATAGATGTCAGATGTGGTTGATGCATGAATAGAATTTATTAGAGATCTTATTACTGAATTATATTACGTATGGCATATTTAGTTCATAATACAACTGAAATTTCCAACAAACCAGGTTCTCTTTGTTATTGTTCTGAGGCATTTATTTTTGATGGTTTGAAGTTTTTAAAAGTTAGTTTTCGAAACATTTAACCAGATAAAGCACACAAATTAAAATCTGTCAGATAATGTTTGTGAAGGTCTATTACAGTGCATTACATCTTATAATCTAAAAAGAAAGGTAATAGAGGCATAAACGAAGGCAAACAAATATTAAAATGTTTCTACATTTCACTTTGGGCGGTCCTGTACGATTCAGACCTGAATCACAATAATGAAACATATTTTAAAGAAAACTAAGACTTAATAGAACTTGTATGTTTTGATTATTAAATCAAAGTTCACTGTTGCTGTTCCAAAAGACCCGTTCAAGCGTAAAATAAATTAATATTTCAGAAATAAGAGTATAATTTTGCGTGTATTCCTTGTCATGTAGAAATTTTACTGAAAATGATTTATAATAGTTATAGAAATGAAGTGTCGGTATTTACGAGAAAAAAAAAACGATCACGTGAAAATGTGAGAGAAAGTGGGTAAGATAAGATAATAAGAAACTTCGAATATGAAATGGCATGCTAAGGATAGGAAAGGGCACCGATGGTATGGAGAAGATTGTGATGAAATATAGGAAATGAAAAAAATTCGTATGAATATTGTTTAACCTTTGAAGAGTCAGTGACGAAGTTAAATTCAATATCCATATGTAAATTGAAAATCTGTGGCGCTGTCTCTGATATTCCAATTAAACCAAATGAAATGGAAGTTACGAATTTTTTCTGCCCTTTTTTAACAAACTTCAAAAATGTTGGGTTTTTGTGTTCGTCAATAAATTTGTATTTTTACAGAGGACGTATTGAAACATTATTTTTAAATCTGTTTTCCAATCATTAAACTTACCAACAAACACAGTTTTCTAATAACTCGTTGATTAAATAACGTATCTTGTACGTGTTACTGACACCGTTCGTATAAATATTGCAAATTCCCAAAGTTGCATAATTCCAATAAATATTGAGTATGAATTTGTTGCGATACAGGAACTTTATCAGGTATTTCGAAAATCTATTAAAATCTCGAAAATTGATTGTGATGAAGTTGCTTATTATAATTACAATATAACAGACGGGTTCCAAACACGGATACACAATTTACCTTGCGTATTAAATTTTCTCTCCATTACTTTCCCTATTGAAGATTTTGAGGAATATGAAATTACCCTTTTTTGACCAAGGCCCCTCCTCGTGAAGTGAAAATCTACTCCTATTATTTTACGAGAGCAACAGATTTACTAAACCACAATCGCCTTACATTTCAAGCGAACCACGAGAATAAACTGATTCAACCAACGGCCAAACCTTTCTCTTCAATTCCGTACTTCGAAACGAACTTGTCGGTATTTGCAGCTGACGCACAATTTCAACGCGACGCGCAGTTGCAAATCGCCGCAAAAATATCGCATCACCTGACACTGAGCGCGGAATTTCCGGAAACGCAAATGTCAGGCGGGTGCGTGTTGCAGAGTACTCATATCGCGCTCGAGAAGCGGCGCGGGGGGAGAGCGCGGGGAGCGTCGCGTGACGGGGTCGGAAGGTCGGGGAGTCGCGGGGATCATCGCGCCGGAGCGAGGCTGGAGCACAACAGAAGGCATCCGCGTGGCATGGCGCCGGAGGGGTGGTTGTGCAGAGAGCTTGGGAAGGAACGAGGGGTGAGGGACGGGCGCTGACTCCCATGAGGCGGAGAGCGGGCCGCGAAACGCCGGGACTGAAATTGGTGGGTCAGGGGGGATTGCAGATGGGAGGACTCTGGGATAGTTTGCGAATGACGGGACACGGGTGGCGAAACACGGGTAGCGGTGCACGGGTAGCGTGCCACAAGTAGTGGCTGCACGGGTAGCCGGTGCACGGTAGCGCGTGCACGGATGCAGGGCACGGGTGCAGGCGCACGGTGTCAGGGCACGGGTGGCAGGGCACGGGTGGCAGGGCACGGGTGGCAGGGCACGGGTGGCAGGCACGGTGGCAGGGCACGGGTGGCAGGGGCACGCGGTGGGCAGGGCACGGGTGGCAGGGCACGGGTGGCAGGGCACGGGTGCAGGGCACGGGTTGGCAGGGCACGGGTGCAGGGCCACGGGTGGCAGGGCTCGGGGGCAGGGTCGGGTGGCAGGGCACGTGTAGCGGGTGCGGACTGCGGGAAGGAGTAACTGGGTCACGTGTGTGGAGTACGGTTGCGGGGCACGAGTGGCTGGGAACGAGTGTCTGGGCACGAGTACAGGGGCGGGTGACGGGGTACGTGTGACGGGGAACGGGTAGCGGGATGCGGGTATCGTGGATCGGGAGGGATGCGCGGAGCGGGTTCGGGTGTGGCGGCGCGGTAGCCGGGTCACGGCGGTCGGACGCGGCTCGTGAGGTAGGATGTGAGGCGGGAGCAGTGTACGTGAGGGTAAGGCTGCCGGGCGCACGTGTTGGTGGGAGGGACCCAGAGCTTTAATGTTGGCGCGCAGGGGGCGGCCTGGCTGGAGGGAGTGGCGGTGAGGGATTTCCCCTCTTTAAACGCGCGCGCTTGTATTAATCGAGGACTCAATTGTTCCACGCGGCCTGCCTTCTTCAACCAAGGCGATCATATTTCAAAAACAAACACTTGTTGGGTTTTGCGGCTGGGCGGGTACGACGGACGGGATGGGGCTCGCCCCCTTCCTGCTTTCCGTCACCCCGCCCGCGCCTCTATCCCCGCCCCCTCCCACGCACTCTCCTTCGCCCCCGCTCACTCCCCGCAACTCCCGCGCCTCCACCCTCACCCTCTCCATCGCCCATGGCCCGCACGTTGCCGCGGCCTCCCCGTAATCTCACGCGTTGTATTGTTGTTGCACAAGCGGCACGCAGCAGCAAAAAAAACAAGACCGCCGCGTTTCATATATGAGCGTATGAGCGTGCTTGCTTTTTATCTTGGCTGCCGTTCTGTACTTTTTGGAACGGTGTATTACCAGTCAGTAGCGTATAATTCGAAAATTCCCCACGCGAATTTTGCATGGAAAATAAAAAAGCTTTTGTCTTTTCTACAGACGGTCTCGATGTTAATTGAATCTGCCCACAAAGAAAAGTATTTGCGCGTGTGCGTGCTGTGCGTGCGGGCATGTGGCAAACTCTCGCTCCACTTACCCTCCACGACCGATGACAAGTCCTGTGCTGCGTGCCCGGAATATGGTGGGTGGCCGTGGCGTGTGGTGTACTGCGGTGTGGTATGGTGTGTTGTGCTGTAGGATGGTATGCGGTGTAGTGTAAGACAAAAGAGGGTTAGTGAATTAGAAATTCTTCACACCAGTTACTTCTTCCTTAGTCTTCGATGCTTGTCAGAGAAAGTCCATATGAAGAGGTGTGATGGATTCGACCAGCGCCTGTGTACTTAGGCTTCAAGTGAAGATAGGATTGAGAATAAATAATTACGAGCAGCGCATGGTTCGTTGTTTAACTATTATATATTCACTATTGTATAACTATTCACATTAGTTATATTTATCCAGGCAGTAAAGGTTTCTTACCACACAAATACTGGGCCTCGAGAATCCGACTTCGCCAGTATTTGAACCTAGGAACCTAGGACCCTAGAACCTCCTAAGACCCCCAACACCCCCCTACGACCCTAGAATCCCCTAGGATCAACGAATTTAGATTTGTTGGTCTCGCAGCTAACTGTATCGAATTAGTGAAAAACAATAGGATATTACTAATAATGTGAATAACGATTGAGAAGGTATAGATTGAGGTAGGGGAAATGAGAATCCTACTTCGTCCACCACTAATTTCATACGGTGTGTCAGGGATATAAGTCTCAGTTTCTGAAGGTAAAAAGTTAACTCGTATAAAGGGTCTGAAAGTGTTTAAAAATAAAATGCAAAACATAATTCGTTATCAGTATAATCATACTTTTTTGCAAAGCCAAGATTACCGTCGTAGAATAAACACACACATATGCACAAAACTTGTACTGATTTGTGTCGGCCCGACGGGAGAGAAGGTGAGGGAGAGTGGCGCTCGCGCGATCGGCTCTAGTCCATTTGAAAGGCTAGTGGCACGCCGGAAACAGCAGCGAGTAGTCTCGCCACAATTCTCCCATTTGAGCAGCTCTCCTCTAACGAACTCAGCTATGAGATCCAATGTAGCGCGCCAGGAAAACTCCGCAGTGACAGCTTGCTGGTGAGAATGTTTGCAACAGATATTATATTGGCAGCACAGGCTGCAGCTTGAAAAAAATAATTCTGTATTCACCACAATCATAATTATTGTTAGGATTTGGATGATCTAAAAACAACATAAAAATGCCGTAGAGAGAGTGCATTGATACCCTAAAAATCCTTCACAAATGCCCTAAAAATGCTTATAAATACCTTAAATATATCCTCTTCGTGATGTTTACAGTGCGAAATGTTTCCAGTCAAGAACGTGCCATAAAAGAATATTTGGAATAAATTGAATACTACAATACGAGACATAAAATCATTAATTTTCTATAAAATCACGAGTTTTACCGATTTCAATTAGTAGAAAGTAGGTTTTCTCTTCTCTGTGACAATGTAGCCATATAAAGTTTCGAAACGAGAAACAACTCATTTGAAATCTTAACACGCTTGAAACCATTTTGTTAAAGTCAGAAATCTTGTATCAATGCCCCGTTGAAGTCGATTCATCAGTATAAATTTCGGAAAATGCTAAACCAATAAAAGCAGAGGCCCACCGATATTGTAATTTTCTAAAGAATCGCAATGTCATTTGCTGCTCGGGGATGCCAAATGTGTCTTGAACGATATATCCGGTCTGAAACAAAGAAACCCGAGAAAGAAGAACATGAATAAAAATTACTAAAAATAGAATTCAGAGGGAGGGATCGTAGCTGAAAGTAGTTTTCCTTTTTTCTTAAGGTAAAAAGTTATTATTTGATCGGTTAGGAAGTTCATTACCACCACTCAAACCCCAGGCAAATAAATGCAGGCATCCCCAAGGATCACAATTATTCCCATACTATCCAATATCTTCTTGGTCCTCGGTGGCCCATCGGTTAGCCTATTCGCGTTACTCGGCGTCACACCGGGTTTGATTCCCGGTCAGGGCAAAAATTAATTATGCGCTATCCTTGCAATGTCCCTGTATCTGTTGTTGTGTGATGACGAGAAAGCTTACTTGTAAGGTTGAGAATACCAGAAATACAGCGTAGGGATGGCTATGTGCTAACCACACGCACCCCCTTCAAACATGGCTGAAAGGCCAGGACGCTGTTGGAAAGTGTTAGCCCGTAATGAGCTGTTGTACCAAAGTACATACACACGCACTCTTATATATCTGTGTAGCACATTTATCAACCCCAGATTCAATAAAAATCGTCCAATTTGCGGACGACACGGCACTATATTTTTAAGGGCCTGAACTATACAAAATATGTTACGCAATGCAACTATTTCTTAATCCAATAAACAGCTCCTAAACTAAATTGCTAAACTAAAAATTGAACTTAACTAATCAAAAACCGCTGCTAAATTATTCACCCTCAGACCTTATGCTTCTCCCATTCCCTTAACATAAACAACAAACCAATAATCTGGCATTCACAGCGAAGCACAATTAAGTCTTGTACTCAACATAGACGCAAAACCTAACTGGATAAAACATAGATAAACCAAGTTAACCCAAGAAAAAATAAAATTACTACAGCTAAAACCTATTATCAATAGAATTCTTGATTAGCGTATAGCACAGCAATAATAATATGCAAAACGATGTTAAGATCCTTCCTTTTACATGCGTGCCCCATCCGAATAAACGCAGCAAAACACATTACAAAATACAAATTTTCCCAAATCAGTGCCTAAGGATAATCACTAACATTCGTTGGTTTGTTACCAGCGACCAATTCCACAAAAATCTAGCCATCGAAGCCATAGCCAACCATATAAATTGCCTCGCCTCCAACTTCTATTTCTCTAGATCACAAATCCCCGGACTAAATGCACTGAACCTCGGCCGTAACGCTACCCAACTAACCTGAATTCAAAACCAATTCCCAATGCAGTATTCCTAAAATCATCGCTGAAATTGACAATCAACAGAGATTCCTTTGTTTCTCCATAATTTGCTTCCTCGCACATGTATTAGATTGAGCATAGTATGTACGTTAGTAGTAAACATCCTAAACAAACTATGTATAGTTTTCTTATCTATGTAATAATCAAGAAATAAATAAATACATAAAGTAAGTTTACTATTAGAATTTTTCTGACCTCTTATTGATAGTTTTGTGTTTCAACGCTTATCGATTGTTACAAAAAACCTCAAACCGTCCCGATGCGTAATTCCTTCGCAGAAACTTCAGTGTTCTCTTACAGCCTACCCATAATTATGTTGGATTCTAATTTTAGGATCTGTCTATTTTAAGATGAGTTGGGCGATCGAAAAGAATTATAGTGAATACTGAACCAGTTCTTCAAAAATAGGACGTGGCTGTGTGTACCTGAGGAAAGGACCGCAAGTACAGAAAAGAGGTAAAATATGATTTGCTTATTTCTACCTAAAAACTGAAAATATCGCAATCGTGCAGAAAATTATTTTAGTATATTGCTAATATACACGTATTATTAATTTATTATTATTATTACGTGCATTCTTCTTCTTCTTCTTCTTCTTCTTCTTCTTCTTATTATTATTATTATTATTATTATTATTAACATTTCACGGAAAATTCAAACGACGCTATAGATTAATTTCGAATAACTAATAAATTCTTCCAAATATTGAAGCTGGGCGACATTTCTCTGAGCGAAAAACAATTAATATCCGATCATAGAAATGATGGAATACTTCAGATATGAGACATCGATCATACTATTGATACTGGAGTTATCGGGATTGGTGCTAACGTATCGGCTGTCATGGAATTAACATCAAAATTGCAGTAAAAATGTCGAAAACATAACAAGCGTCATGCCAATATACAGATTTTTTGGCAGTCTGTTATGGAGACTATTTACAGCGAATAAGGAGGAGCAGGAATAAGGAAAATGAAAAATTTCGATATCGGAAGAATGAACAAGTATGGCAACGTCCCCAGCCAGTCCCGCGTGCAAAGAGCGCATTGCACGGGCTGCAAAGCGCACCGACGCATCCGCGCAAATGGCGGAAGTGCCGGCGGAGTTAGTGCGCTTTTGATTGCAATTTCGCGTGGGAAAAAAATTCCTCGCGCGCCGCCGCATACCGCTCCCACCGGCTATTCCGCGATTGGCTCGGTGTTTTGATACAAGTATCCATACATGAGCAATTATAATTTCAATTCACAGTGAAAATTTAATATCAGAAGCCGGGGAAATAAATTGGAAATGACAGGGGGAAAAAAGGGACCCGCTCGCGGATCGCGGCGTTTAGCGCGTTGCCGGGGGCGGGAGGCGCGAGGGGCGATGCGGGGCGGAGTGGGAGAAGCGGTGGGTGGTCGGGTGGGGGGATCGGAGAGGGGAGGCGCCTCGGCGGAGCCTGCTGCTCCCCTGCTCGCTGCACTGCGCGCTTGTTAATCTGGTAGCGCACGGGAGGCGAGCTCCCAGGAAAGGGGTGGAAGATTCATTGGAGATTCGCACACGCACTCGCACTCGCACTCGCACTCGCACTCGCGTTCGTACTCGTTCTCGTACTCGCACTCGTACTCGCACTCGCATTCCATTCGCGCTCGCCCCACATGCAATCAGGGCCGGTGATGGGTGTTAAGTCCGAGTGGGTAGTTGACCCAGGTAGGGGTCCTCCTTCCATCTCCCACCGGAAATCAATATGAAGGGAGAAATACAAAACATATTTTTTTCAATTGTCATGTTTATCATTAAATTGTTATCCTTTTATGTCACTATTTTATGGCAGTTCAAGTTTGCAATGCAAAAACACAGCTGCGCTTTGCATTTTTACTTTCTCGCTACCGCGTACGCAGTAGGGAGACAGTTATTTAATGTTGCCCGAAAGAAAGGGCGATTTTTTTATAAAAACTCATTTAACGATTTTTGCAAAGCGATTTTGTCGTTTATGTCGCTATAAACATTTAAAATCGCATTACTGTAGAGCCGATTTTGCAATATAGTTGATTGCATGTTGTACATTTTGAGTCGACGCAATACCCAGAAACTTCGTTCACCTCTGGAATTTGCCTTTTATGGAACATTTCTCTCACCCCAAATGCCGAATGTGTATGTTACCCACTCGGAATTTGTTTGTGAGGGTATTGCTACCCACCGTACCCACATTATCTACTGGGTCTGATCGCAATCGATCGCTTGTCCCTCTGGTCGCTATTGCCTTACTCGTTCTCACGCACTCACCCATTTGCTCACTCGCCCTCTCTCAAGTAGAAGTGCGATACGCATTATTCTTACTTTTTATATAAACTCTAAAGATAAGCTATAACATGTAATAAGTATTTTTTAGAGGAACATATCTGGCCAACCTGTGGTTATTTGTGCTAATATTATTTCGTGAATAAAGAGACAACTCAACTTATTTAAATTTAATTAAATATATCAACTCATTGTTTTAATGTTAATAACTCAGACAACCTAATTTAACTTGGGATTTATGATTTTACAAAATTTATGTTGTTGGAAACATTACTTGCGCCTATTAAAATTAGATTATATACTAATAATTTTGCAACTAAAGTATTATACAGAAATAAGTATGATTGGAAGAATCTAGTGGTGTTCATATCTAAATTTTAACAAAAAAAGGAATTATTATTTTATTTACTAAGGCCAAAGATACATTAAATATAGTCTGATGTGCCATACGCGTTATTGTCTTTAAAATCTATAAAATTCCGACTTCGAATTGTCAAAAATGAAACCAAAATTCATGTAATGATTTATATCTTTAGTATCAATAAGAAGTCTATGGGAAACAAGTTTCTTTTAATTAGTGTTGTCCAATTTAGGAAATCTTTTGTATTAGCTAAGCACCAACATTCCGGGCAGTGTTCTCTTTTGGTGAGGTGCTATTCCTTTCTAAAGAATATACGACGGTCCCTTTGATGACAGTATCATTCACTTTATATGGAGTGTAAGGAGAATATTTCAATATTTTTCATGAGCAGTCTTTAAAGTACCGTCAGTAAAGACTTAATAAATTCATTCAATCCGAAACAAGCGAAAGTTGAGATCGATCTAAATGGAAAAGAGCTTTCGGTTTGTGCCCTCGCGCTCTCGCGCCTTCGCTCCTTCCCGCCCTCTGTTCTCACTGTCCTCTCCGCCTGCCGTCGCGGCTGGCTGGCGGCAGGCCTCTCCATCTCACACTGCCCCTCTGCCAGCGCCACCGACTCTGCCGCCGTCACAGTCAGCGAGGGGGCCCTCCACGCCCCTTGAAGACCCGCAAGCCCCCATTCGATATTTATCGAACAATAGCACCCCACTTTGTGCTTTCTTGTTCCCGCCCGGGAAATATAAACGCATCTACATACACATTCAAGTAATTTAGAATAAAAATTGAAAAGGGAGGAAATTACCGCCGTAAACGAAATTTTGAAGCAGCCTAAGTGTAAGCTGAGAGTCGGCGGCGCGCGTTTTAGTTACAGTTTGCTTGGGAGGCTGCCAGGGGGAGGGGGTTGTTGGTGCGGGCGTCTGTGGGGGTGGGGTGCTGCCAGGCACAGCTTCCGAGAACCACTGCACTCTTCACGCCAACAAGGAAGTACGACACTCGTTGGTCGCTCGCGTTCGGAACATGGTTTTTAATAGGGATGTGTCGTCGATATCAATGTTATCAAAAATTGAAAACATAGATTTTTTTAATAAAATCGTCGATGTATTTAGCATCGATTTTTTAAGCCTATATTTTTTCAACATCGATATTTGATGTTCGACATTTTTATGTGGTCGATATTTTTAATATGAAAAAAATTAATCCCAATTTTTTTAAAATAATTTTCATATATCCATAAACTGAATATTCTTCACACGAATGGGACCAAGAGTAAAATGTAAATAAAATCGATATTTTGTCAATAAAAAAGCATATATTATTTTTGTATTACCGAATCCGATAATATACGTTTTGGTAAATTATTTTTTTACTTTTAAATCTAAATGAAAAATTACTGAACTAATTAATTAACAACTTCAATATTCATGTTCCCCGCGGAAGAAGTTGGATTCTTATCCAGTTTTTAAATCACTGATGGTTTGCAGTCGATGTTTGATTAACATCGATGTGTTAATTTTGAGCATCGACATTAACAAACATTGATGTTTTGTTGACGATATCGCAACCTTAGTTTATACACGTTAGAGATACGCTTCACATCCCCACAAACTGTTTTACCACTCCGATCGGCTGAGATACCTACGTGCAGCAACTCTTTCTACTGCAATGGTTTTGAGTCGACTGATTGTTATTTAATCCAAGCGCGTCAACTGCTAAGGCCATTAGTCCAGAAAGAATAGTGTGTTCTCTCCTAGTGAGGTGGCGGTGATCTTTCTCACTGGATAGCGAGATCCGGAGTCGACCTACCGCAACTAGCGGTGCTTTTCCCAACCAGGTATCTCCCACCACCGAGGAACAGCCACAGCAGGGAAAAGCTCTAAGTCCCCGATCGGTCTCACGGCATGTGTGGTAGTGTGGTGCATTGTGCACCCTAAACGCGTTGCACAGACATCTGTGCACCCTAAACGCGTTGCACAGACAACTATTCGAAATAATTCGTAGACAATAATTGCTTCGAAATGTAACTCAGCTCATTAACTTTGTATCGAATGTATTCATACCCTTTGCAAAAGAGGCTGTACACGTGAAAACATTTTTTTTTAAAATTCGTTAACATTTCTGTGCGAAAAACCAATACTGGGTAGTTTTGTAAAATTTGTAAAGAGAGAAGTTTTTCCTTTTAGCAAAGGATAGTAAAATCGTTCATTTGAAAGTTTCCTTTTTAAGACGCCTTCGGGGTCCGGTTAAACCAGAGACGCGTTCACACGACGGATTAAATACAATGAATTCCGAATGTTTATCCAGAATGTGGTCTTCCGACATGTGCAATAGTATAGTGCATTTACGTACATGTATGTAAAGTGACAGAGCGAAAGAATGACGAAGGAGAGATTGTGCGCCGTACGTTTTTTAGGATTCTGCACCTGCATTCGTTTGGAATAGATCTGAGAATTCGTAGAAAACTACCGATCTGTGCAGTTGATCGCTTGAATTCTCCAGAGAATGTCTTAATTTGGCATAGCTAATTAGCTGAGAAGAAACTGTGCTACTGTCGGGACGTGAATCCTAGATCCTCTCGATAAGAGTCGCTGCAGTAACTACACTTGTTGAACTCTCTCGGGCGGTTCTTCTGTCGATACTCCCACGTATGCACTCTAGGCAAGCTTGCACAGCTATATACCAACCCATTGTTGCTTTCCAACTGAATGTCAATGTTATATGAACCCTGCGATCAATGATCCAGATCCAATAATTTTCTCGATCAGAAATGACTTTATTATTTTTCGTCGTCCTTGTTCCGATCAGCATCGATATTTCTATATTTTGTGTAGTGAACACTCGTGTACTCGCGATATCCGAGTTTTTTCACTAACATGTAAATCGTTGTTCTCCTCAGTAACCTCCTCAATAGCTGAAATCATCAAATCATTAATCATTATCACACCATGTTCCAAACTGATCTGAAGAGCCAGAGGAGAAGAATACAAATGGAATAATCATATATAATATCGTCGTTCCACAAAAGAAGTGAATGAACCCAAGATCGTCAAATGTAGTTAAGTAATGAAATGTTTATAAAATAGCTATTCCTAATAAAAACTATAATGATTCACAAACCATACAATACATAAAGTATAACTGATATGTAGAGTAGTACTTTTGGTCGCGAAATATACGACCCCAATCAGGAAAATTCTCTTCTCCTTGATAATGACAACTGTTGAGATATGTTTCCACTTTCCTTCCGCACCATATCTGGGAAAAATTAAAATACAAATACTGAGTAAAAAACGAGTCACTAAGAGTTCAGATTAGTCTGCATCCAAGTTTCTACACAAACGCGCAATAACGAATTTTGCATGTCCTGCTTTTCCAAGTGAAATTATTTACTTCTTGTTTGTTGGAAGCCTGCAGACACTACGTATTACGTACGTATAAGTTAATTTTACTTGTTCTACTGGTACGCTTTTGGCACTCACCTGAGTAGTCCCGTAGAGTTCTGAGTGCTGCACACGTGGGCAGATCCAGCCGATCAATTTGAAGGGGCCATCATAGATTTTTGTTAAATAATAAACAACTTTTATTAAATTGGGTATTATTTTTGTAGTGTATATATGATACTATAAAATATAATTTTTAAACAACTACATAATTTAAACATAAATAAACATTAAAATAAATGTCAAATAAAGAAAATAACAAGCAAAATCTCTAGACCTTTGGGGCCCGCCCCTCGATCCACCACTGGCTGCACACTCAATATGTGATTTTAGTTTAAAAAAACGTCACTACAAACATGTCTAAAATTCGGTGCATTAGAGAGAGCCTACAAATGTTATTAATGATTGTAATTTTTGTCTTCTCAATATCACTGGAATTAATCGAAAGACATATAGCAAATGTATCCTGACCCAGCTAGAAGACAGATTCTACACGCAGAAGACGTATCTGTTACATCATTCCATCATTTAGAAGAGCTCACTGATGACGAATCTTCAATGTCTAAAGATTATGAAAAATGGAAATAGTTATTTGACTTTTTAAGTACTTCATCAAGACCTAAATGTTTCGATCAAAAAGAATTGATTAGCCTGGTCAGGGAGCTTAATCTCTACAAAACCGCCTCTGACCTGCTCGCCTTTCGGTTAAAAGAAACAATTTGCTTGTATCTGGGACAAATATCACATCTTTTCGTGAGAGGGAAAAGGATTTGCTGCCTCCTTTACGAAAGAGAAAACACTAGTGTTCTACAACGATGTAGAAGATCTTTTAAATGTTGGATTTACAGAGTATGTCAGATGAATATTGATTTTTCACTGACAGTTGAAGGAGAATTTTGAAGTTTCTACTCTTACACAAACTCAACAAACGAAGCTCTGTTTCAATTGGTCACTCATTCTACGTGAAAGAGTTTTAAAAAAAGATAAAGTATTATGAACATCAGTGGGTTTGTGATCTAAAGATTGTTCATTTTTTCCTCGGCCAAAAAAGTGCCTACACTAGTTGTAAGTGAAAACAATGTGGTCAATTTATCTTTAGTTGCTGGAAAAAATTATTGTATCTCATTTGCATATCGAGCTAGGCTTGATGAAGTAATTTGTACAGCCGTAGGGGAAGAGATGGTTTGTGCTTCCAGTGTATATTAGTATGTTTTCGGGAGTCAAGAACGAGAAACTGGAATCAGAGGTTTTCGTTGGCTCTCAAATAAGAAATCTCGTAAACAATTATTTTTTTAAATGCATGAGCGAAAATGAAAATAGTGAATGGTCAGCTTTTGTTCTAGTTGTGAAAAATGTTCTAGGACACCATAAAGCAGAAAACATTTCACAATTTGTAAAAACAATGCTTTCCAATTTCCATGTGCATAGCTGCAACGAGTAATGAGGTCAATTACCTACACATCCACTTGGATTGCTTACCTTCTCTTGATGATCTCAGTGAAGAGTAAGGTGAACAATTTCACCAAGATATTCACCAATAGAAGAGAGGCTCCAAGGAAAATGTGATACAGATACTATGACAGACTACTGTTGGAACTGGCAGTGAAACTGCAATGGCACTTCTCACACCAAAATATCTCTTAAGAAAACTTGTTGGGTTTTGAAGTAATGGTTGATTTTGTGAATTTTTAAAATAATTTGATGAGAAATTATGTTAATTACAGTTATCTAATTACCATATTTCATTTATAAAAACAAATTTATTTTATTTTAGAACAACTTAACACCACTAAACTTAATATTTTATGTCCACTTGCCATTGATGCTCCGAAATTTTAGCCTCCACAGTGTGGAAAAGGAGTATATGATGATTATTCTGTATTTATAAAACTTGAGCAGATAGGGTAAAACATGAATTTATTGGAATCAGTGACATCGAAATACGCAGGAAAGAGTTTAATATCTGATGCACCAAAATGTGTGTTGACCAGTGAGCTACTATTGGAATACATATTTCAAGCACCTGTTTCTGTCATATGAATGATGTTAGATGTTGACGCACATTGCCATTTCTCATAAAATTGTAATAAATATGTCAAATTACAAACTGAACCTGCAATGTATATTTATTTACATGTTTAGTTAAAACATTCCTGATTACTTTTCAAAACCCCGTAGGTCATACTTTTAAATAAGTCCCGCAAATTTCGTAGTATTGATACAAGTCAATTACATGTCTCCATGGCTTTTTCATTTAAATTTTATGCATCAGTAATTAAGAAATTAAACAAAAAAAATTTCTCTAAATACTTAATTATTCAGTTTTTCTTGTTTTTCCACAACAATTCCAGACTTGCGGGGTTTTAAAAATAACCGATTCAATAGTGAATACTTAGAATTGTTACATACCAACTGCAATACGAACTGGAATGCAACTCTTAGTCATACGAAACTTATCATGCGCTCCTACGCGTCGGCCGAAGAGTTAAATTACGAAAGACGGTTAAATGTCCTCTCTCAGGCTCGGAGAACTCATCAAATGTTAAGTCTTGAAATATACTGAGAAGACGTATTAGAGTTCGTATTGAGAATATGCCGAAACTAATTTGACGAATTAATTACTCAATCCATATATTTTCACGGCAATTAAGTGGAGTAAATTGCACGATAAAACATGTTATTTAAGGTACATCAGAAAAGGTAAGGAATCTTAGGAGTGAAAATTAAAAGATTAACAATGTTATCAAAACGACTGAAAATTTCAATTAGTATTAAATTCGATTAGATATGTACATTATTAAACGGGCGATGGAAACTGGATTACATACAAGAAGCAAGAACTGGGATCAAAATATATATTTTTATTGTACCGTTTGCTATTTAAAAAAAATTGTTGTTATTTCATAAATTATTTTCATTTGGGGACAAGAAAATTTTAAATTAAATATTCGAAATCATGTTGCAATGTTAAAAAATTGGGTATGTATTATCACAGCCCTCAAATGTATTTTCAGAGGAATATTATTAAGTTAAGACTATAAAGGTATCGTACGCTTTGTGCCAACGAAGTATGCATTACTCAGAGTAGATTACCCAAAGGTTAACATTGTTATTCAAATGCATTCACGTTTTTTACAGCTCATTTCAAAGACCACCAGAGGCATATATGTTAGGATAATGTTTATACAAGAACAAAATCTTCAAGCTTTCAAAAAAAAACAACAAAGCTTCATAAAATAACAACACCGTGGCCTTTTATGTATACATTATATATTTTACAAAGCATCACGACAAGCTTCTGTGTATTAAATGTTGTTTTACTAAATCTAAGGTGGCGTTGAGCAAAATAATTGCAATGAGCAAGTAATATTTTTGTCTAAAAAACATGTCTGTATTGGACATTAGTTTTTGTTGTTTTATACAGATTGGAAATTAAATTAATAAACATCAAGTAAGATTATGAGTATCACGTTCACATCGAATTGGGTAAGAATTCATAAGCTTTCATCGCCAATTGTGTACTTCATGTTAATGCACTGAAGGAGTTTTTCCTAACCACATATATTTTAGTAAAAACATGCTCCCATTCTTTTACAGCACTGAAATTTTGAATATCTTATTGATTCTCACCCGTCGCGCTTTCCATAACATTAATTTTACTCTGAAATCAAAGAGCGTCCTAGATTACATGTTGTATTCACCACAATGCATTTGAACGTAATATTTTAATCCCAAAATTTCCATAAAAATTTAATTAAAAAAGCGTACCAATATTGCAAATATTTGAGGAGAATCATTTTAAATTGTATTGACTCCCCGACAAGATAAGTTATAATAACTTTTCAAGTATTCATGTGACTGAAATTAAATTATGATGAAAAACCATAAAATTTTAAAGGAATTTATTATCAGACGCTACGGAATATTCTTCGCGATCATTCAGTAAATTCAGTAAAGAATAATAATTAGCTTCAAAATAAACTTACAAGAATTATGAATGAAATGTTTTGATTTATTTTATCTTGTTTTTTATATTAGACCCGCATATCAATTATATGTTATTCCGACTAATTTTGAAATGTTTCAAATAGATTCCCTTGCTATAATTCATTATTTAACATACATTTTCTGGCATTTTATATTTTATCGATCTCTAAATTATTTAAAAAAATAGTTTAATGTTTTATTTTAATTCTGTTTTGCAAATGCTTCTTATCCAGATTATTTCTTCGAGAAACACATTTTCATCTTCGTTATTTTTCTCTCCAAAACAAAACAAGATGAATCCGATGAATATTTGTATAAAAAAGTATTCTACTAACCGCAGATTGTGCAGTTATATATTTCACACATTTAAAACAAAATACATTTCTGATGCACATAACGACCAACGTTAAGTAAAATTAAAAGTTTGTTACTGTATAGAATTTTATCTCTTTCCCTATATCGTCATATTAAAATTTATACTGTTGTTTTTAACCCCATGTTTCTTGACATTTTTCTATATATTTCATAATAATTAAATTATATTTGAAAGAAAATTGACTGCTTGAAAACGATAAAATCATTACAGAATTGATTTACAAGGATCAAAAGGCTTGCAGCCAGACAACCTGTGCACTTAAATTAATCTAGTACTCAAATATTTCATCTAAACACAAATATTCAGGTTTTGAAAATACTAAATAGATTGCTAAAGATTATTTTTGCGTTTTTGGTATGATATAATATTTGTATTTCAATCTCCAGATGGCAAAAAAGGATTTGCGAGTTTATTAAACGTACTACAGGGAGAAATACTCGCGACCAAACAATAACGTGAAAAAGAGCCTCACTATCCGTCCATTTTCCCGCTCGCTCCCTGCGAGAACACAAAAAGTCCCCATCTCACTTTCACCTGCTCATCTTCGCGCGCCTCTTCCTCCCGTCGCTACCTCCGCCCTCACGCCCTCTCGCCCTCTCGCCCTCTCGCCCTCGCGCCCGCGCACCCTCGCGCCCTCACGCCCTCCGCCCTGTCCCCTCGGGCCATTTTGCGCGGCTCCCCTCCAATCCTTCGTCGCCGCTCACACCGCCGCCGCCGGCGCCT
>BOPP01000073.1:4782577-4802518 GCA_017312745.1 Gryllus bimaculatus | reverse complement strand
GGGGGTGGGGCGCGGGGGCAAGGCGCAGAGTGAAGCAGTGAGAGGAAGCGCAACGCATTCGCTGAAGCCTTCCTCGGGCTTCGCTGACTAACTCTCCCGCCCTGCTTGTTATTTCCTCTATAGGCAAACTCCGACGGTGCCGTGCTCCGACATCCGCCACAACCCGGCATTCAGCGTGAAAAGCGGAATTGGGCGACTGGGGCTGGCGGCGAGAATCTGACGCACGCGGTGTGTGCTCTGTGCACCTTTCACCTCCATTATAACATACTTGTTCGTCGGATTAACTTCAATGTAATTATCCTTAATTCCGCTCCGAGTTCAGAACAGAACAACAATAACTTTATTCTAGAATGATACGGACTAGTCTGCAAGTCAATTAGAGGGAAAGCGAGAGCGCAAGCTATAATTCCTTTCAGATGGTTCGAGTTCATATCCTGGCAGAATGAGAGAATTCTTCATCGCTTCAGATCGCGCAAACCACAGTGGATACTCAGTCTGTTCATTCACAAATATCTTCATTTTACTAAAATTTAAACTTTCAAATTATGCTTAATGCACTTGTTAGGTCTCACTGTCGTTAAAGAGAGGCAGCTACGAATAGTGAACGTAGCCAACCCAGGCATCAGAATGAAGAGATAGAAAATAAATATGGTGATATACAGATGGTGCTCGAAAGACTCAAAAGCCGAATCAAGGTTATCTGTGTAATAATTGGGGCTCTTGAGGGGGTACCAAAATATTTAACAAAACATAGTAGCCCTAGGGTCTAAGTGGGTCAGTTAAGACATTAAAATAATCGGTTATCATTTAGAAAATTAGTTGAAAATTGGTAATTTGCTTGGCGCACACTAACAGCAACCAGTGATTCTGACTCCTGAAATAAACAATTATGCTGTCAACACATGCGGGAGTTAGAATCTGTTTGCCAACACTAAATATTTCAAGAACAATGTTATATGTCGCATGACTAGGTTTATTTCCTCATTATTTAACAAATCCCGGCGTGGATCATGTCACCTGGGACTCCATGCCTAGGTTTGCGTATGTATTTATTAAATAAACTTAAATTACATGGCCGCTAAAGATTGTGAACGGCGTCTTCTAGTGAATTCTTGTTTTCTTGAAATCTTTTCGCGTGCGTGCTCGGACAGCTCTACGCCCTGTTAGCAACGATGCGATGTACTGAATTTTAAACGTTAATATAATTTGCGTAGTCTTTACTCTCTGCAGTTGGGTTTGTTTGCAGGTTTTGTGGAGCAAAATATAAATCTTCACGGCACAATACTTGAAAATGCACAAAGTTAGCCCGAATTTGTGTCAAGGAGAGTTTATAATTGATTACTAGAGGTTGGGCGCCAAATTTAAATAAAATGTATAGCAACGTTGAAATAGGGAACGATCTAACCTTAACATATAGGTGATGGTGAGGGCATGGTACAGCAAGTGTAAAAAGCTGCTTTGCTCTGCACCGCCCATTTGTGAGGTTCTGAATCTCTGGGATAGGACCCGAATCCAGGGATGTATAAATCAACATAAGAGCCGGGAATTCCTTTAATAACCGTAAAACGTATAGTTATCAACTCTATAGAATCTGTTTCATGGAGATCGATTCTAAGAAGAAGAGTCTCATCAAAAACACTTCCCTGTGCTTCGTTTTACATTTTAATTAGATCGCACTCGAGCTTACAAAACATCATCATACCCTTAAAAAAACTACGTTTTGTAGTATACATTTTAGTGGCTATTTATAAAAAATCGATAATTAAATAATGAAACTAACGTGTAAAGGATTCTTTCAAAACGCTCAACTGAAAACTCAGATATGTTCAAGTCGTTTCTTGACCCATTATTTGGCCACATTCTTCCTTTGAAAATAATACATTTTATAATAATATTAATAATAATAATAATAATAATAATAATACAAATGTACTAGTTATCTTTTGTATTGTATAGCACAATTCCAAGATATTAAATATGCTTGTAATAAAAATTGCAATCAGATTCTCAGCCAATGACTGCCGTCTCGCCTGAGTTATTCATTCAGTTTCCGTTTATCCGCTTATCTGTTGAGCAATGTCGAGATGGTATTTTACATTGCTTCTTAACACTTAATGCAGTTCTTTATCTATCCTAAACCACACAAATTTTTAAGTATATAAAGACAAGAGCAAAAATATGCAAATACCCAATAACCCAAACAAGCCCACGATCACAGCCGCAGCAATGCGTAAATGCGTGTATGTAACCCTTGTATCATCTTCGTGAAAGCTATTTTAGTAATAAAAAAATAAGTTCGTATGAGTGTACGTATATGTATGTTATTATAGTTGGTTCTTTGGCAAAGAATGACACTTTTAATCTCTTTCTTTATTACATTTAAAATGAAAAAATACATGATAAAAATTGTGCACCTGTTAAACAATATTAGGACTTGCAATTGTGTATTTGATGTTTTAGAATATGTTATATTTTTAATTTTTTCATAGAAACAAATACTGTAAAAATAATCAAACTATATTTGTATTGAAAGATCTCACCTTGTACTAAAACTGCGAATTACTTCACGCCTAAACAACATTGTTTTAATGAAACAGTGCAATCGAAATTAGGACTGTGCAGCCTTGATTGAGGGCGCACGGCTCTTCAACGATTTGATATTCCTGCCTTACCAAAACAACGACCACCCGACGATGCGCACGTGTATGTATGCGTGTATGCGAGACTGCGTGCACTAAATCATCCCCTCACTTCCCTGTTTGACCTCATGATGTTACTGTTTGTTCAGAAAACAGAAGATATCATTGCAAGAAACCACCTTCGGTATTGATTGGTAAGGCCATTGGCCCCGTAGTGCATGTTTTTATCAGAGGAGGTCGCGTTGATCTTTTCTCGCTGGATGGCGAGATCAGACGCCGATTTACCCGTCGGTATGCTGTTTTTTCTTCAACCAAGTATCTTCTAGCAGCACGGCACCGAACCAGACGGGACACGCTCTAAGCAACTGACTAGTGTCCCAGCATGTGTGGTACTGTCAGTAAGTGTGTGTAAGTACGGGATGATAGGACAAGGAAGAGGAATTGATCGTTAGAATTTTCCTCTAGACAACAGGTGAATTCGACCTAGCTATGTAGCTAGTGTCGAAAATCCTGCCAAAGTCGCGACTCGAAACCAATGATCTCCCGTTCAGAGGCGTCAGCTTATGGCCTGACGTCAACTTATGGCCTGACGTCAACTTATGGCCGGAGCCACCAAGGCCGGTACCTTCCATATTGTTCACCATCGTAGAACTCGTCAGTGGCAGGGATTAAGCTTTCCAACCCGCTCCATCTTCTTAGCACTAATTATTTTTTACCTTTTCTTAGGACTCGTTAACAACTCTCCTTTTTTGCGTAATGCTTTGTTTTATCATTATTATAACTGCCACAGGCTCTATAGTACATTTATTAGCAAACGTGTTTCAGAGCAGCAACTAATGTTACGTAGTGCCTCTGACCGCGAGGTCCTAAGCTTTGAGTCCCGACTGTGGCAGGATTTTCTACTTTAGCCAGACAGTTATGACGAATTCAGCCGCTGTCGGGAGGAGAATTCTAGCGTCAGGCTACTCTGATCGGTAATTTTCCGTGTTCTCCGACCAACATCAGGCGATTGCTGAAGCGGAAGAGAAAAGTACCCAAACCCGGGCCCGACTCTTTATGCGAGTCCCCTAATTTACAACTGTGTAGAGTGCTGTTGCCGTTTTGAAAGGTTCTAATATACGTAGCAGTAGTTCTTTGCAAGACCATTAGCTCAGTCTAGCGGTAGTGTCTTTAACTTCACTTGTTCGGACAGTCGAGCATTAGTGCGAACAGTGAAAACAATGTCATTGGCAACTGGATTATGAATACGCTAGTGCCCAACCCGCTCTCCCAAACGTTCCTAACGTGGGCTACCATTTTTCGTCTTATAAAATAAAAACATACAATAAGTTCACACGGGTCTCATGTAGAATGAGAGGGGCGCAGAAAGAGTCCAATAGTTTTGCAGCTTTTTCGTTTATTTTTGACCATTTCTTAGAACGTTTGCGAGAGACTCCCTTTAGGAAACCCTTTTTAAAAATAAAATGTTTATGAAAAAATATTTTATTCTTAAACTACTTGCCTAAGAATTTTATGTACAATATAACATTTGTATAACTAAGTAAGGTATGCTTAGTAAATATTTCGATTTAAGCGTAGAAAATTGGATTTAAAAATATTCTAAAACAAAATCACAGCCCGGGTTTGGGTACTTTCCTTTTCCCTATCAAACGTGCCACGGACCGCGCGTTATTTTTCCTTCCTCTTCCTTGTGCTACCCTAACCCCTTGCTTAAACACACACTTACATGCTACACTACCATACATGCCTGGAGATTAGTCGTCGGCTTAGAGCTTGTTCCGGCAGGGGTGGTACTCCACTTGTGGAATATTCCTGGTTGTGGGAAATCCCACAACCCGACGTAGGTGGACGCCGAATCTCACCATCCAGAGAGCAAAGATCACCACTACCACCACCTCCCGAGGGGAAAACATGCACAACACTTACAGAACTAATTACCTTAGCAGTTGATGCGCACGCAATCATTAATTAATCAATCTACAGAAACCTTCATCTAGACTGGTACAATTTTATAGTTTCTATAGCATTTTGCGAAATTCAATTCGATGCAAATGTTATTATTTGTGCATCAAGGTACAATCGGATACGCATTTAGAAATATTTCTCAGATGTTCTTATCCCTCCTTTTTCTATTTTAACCGTCACTGCTATTGTACATGCCAGGTTATACCTGTACTTGTACATGGCTTGTTATGCCAGTACAGAATTGCAGTTGGATTTCCTTGTAAACTTTCTTTCCCAACATTCAATCAATGATTGTGTAGAGTTGAAAACCTAT
The DNA here is from genome assembly GCA_017312745.1 of Gryllus bimaculatus. Classification (NCBI taxonomy): domain Eukaryota; kingdom Metazoa; phylum Arthropoda; class Insecta; order Orthoptera; family Gryllidae; genus Gryllus; species Gryllus bimaculatus. The sequence goes on along the minus strand of BOPP01000073.1, from coordinate 4,797,601 downwards.
TTTCGAAATGAAATTTCTTCTATGTTTGTACACAATCAATAGGTCGCGCATACTGAACAAGCTTTTGTGTATCAATTCTAATTTTGACGGCGGTTTTTATTTAAAATATATTTTGATTCGTGGAAAGTCTCACTTTTTGTCTAATGAGAGCTTTTTCAATGTACATACACGATTGGCTTTGCAGCCTTTCCATCTATAAAAACTCCAAAACTAATCTAATATACTTAATGTACTGCAACGCATGTGTTAGTATTGTTTAATTGTTTTGAACATTTTTACTTCATTTTTATGCATTTTAAAAGGAAGTAAAGTTCAAGGTCAAGGAAATTTAATAACTGTCGAACGATCACTCTCATACTAGTATCTCCTGAATCTGTATCATTATAACCAGCATAGAGTATTCTGTCTATAGGCGATATTTCCTAATAATGCCTTCGTTTCCCATTTTCTTGTCTTGGGTTCCTAGAATATCTCTATCTGTTCATGTCCGGTGAATTTCCCAGTCAAGGTAACAATTTCTTGGTAAAATCAGTTCTCGGACTATATGCCATTATCACACATGTCAGAGTTATTTCTGCAACCGTACTCTTCGATTATTGTATGTTTAGACAGATAGCATGTACAACGAAATAAACAGAAAAGCAAAATACTTTAAATACTGGCTTCTTTTATTTCATTCATTCCACTTATAAACATTTACTATTTACTTTCTTTCAAAAAATACGTTGCCGTATTTTTCCAACTGAGCATCCGAAAACATAAAAATCACGTAAGTAGTCCACAAACATGTTGATTTATACAAAGATATTCAAATCCAGCCGAGGGCTATAAATGGAGATAAAAAACTTGCTTCCCTTGTTATGATAAAACAATTACAAGTCGTTTTAAAATGCACTAAATACTGTAATTCTACAGGGATACTCATCTTTGCAGAATTAATTTTGAGAATTTGTTTAATTAACCTCACTTTCTTTTTCATATTATATCTCTTCATAATATTTTTACTGTAGTAATAATAATTACTATTATGACAATAATTTATTAACCACAAATAAACAGCTTAAACTGTATGTTCAATTTTGCAGGTGCGTTATCATATTAATAACATGGTCACAGAATTATAACATTGGCAGGATGATTTAATTACACTGAAACAGTTAAATTGTACGCAATAATGTCATAATTACTATTCCAGATGTAGTTTTCCAAAATTACAGAAAGTTGGCTGACAAATACATCGCGAAAAACAAATGTCACAGATGTGGAAACCCACCCGCCTCATAGAACTGATAACGGATAACTTGTCTCTCACTTATATTCCGAGAGCAACCAAAAACTTTCGTATGATAGCACCTCGAAAATTTGGGAAAGGTAGCCGGTTTCCTGCGGAATACGAAAACAAAAGAATGGCGATCAGAGGGTGGCTCCATTGTGCGGAGTATATATTTTTTCAATGTGTTAAAAAATCTGCCTAAGGCTAACGGACACCGATTTGATTCTTGTTTCATATTGTTTATTTGTGAGCAAAAGTTCGCAGGCCGTATGCGCCATATTGATGCGGCGTTGCAACGAATACACCATACTGATGAAATAGTCTAATTTTTTGTTTGTTTTTGCTGTGATGTGGGATATCGAACAGAAAACTATTGTTTTGTGCAGAGCGAGAACTTTGTTGTTTGTCACCTAATGTGAACATGGCATTCTGTTTCGACTTCAGAGTATACGCCGCGCCGTAAGTACGTCAAAACGGCGTGTTGCTCCTTCCTACGTTCTAGTACATATGATCCACTATTTGTAACAATATGCCTCTGTAAAAAAACCCACTAAGGGACGACTTCTGTGGATGTTTTCCTCTCTCCGTTTTAATGCCTAAAAGTTATTTTAGCATAGTTCATAGCCTTCTGATGAAAATAATAAATATCGTGAGAATGATGATAAAAATGGTAATGATAATAATGAGAAATAAATTTCCGTATTACCAAGCAAAAGTTGAGTCTCGAAGAAATCATCGATTTATAGACCAACCACAGAAAATACAATTTTGAATATAATAATAGTATTTGTAGAGATATTAGTAGAACACTTTGAACAAAAATGTTACACAAAAGATACAGTGACTATGTTGTAAAGATCACATAAAGAAGATGATATATAGGAATACATGAGAAATATACTCCTACATTAAGAAGTATACTTTAGATTATCATAAGAAATTTTATATAGAAGTTTAGTACTAGATTGTTCACGATTCATTGATATTAAAATCTTTTGCTAATCATGAAAATAACAATTCACACGGGAAATTTCCAAGACAAAAATTTGCCAATAACATAAAAATTGAGAATATATATAATAATAATAAAAAATTAGAATAGAAAAATTAGTGAAGAATCACTACGATCACTGTTAAAATTGAATGTGCTACAATATATGGAAGGAGGGGATTTAAAGCAAATTTTAGATGGCCATTTTTTTTCACTTTTTCAACTGCACAGAAAAGGGAAGGAATAGTATAGAAGGATAGAAAAAGGAAGAATGCGTCATATCCCTGTATCGATGTCTACTACTCTCTTGGCGTTACTTTCCGGGATATTTTTTGGCTGCAATACGTGTGATCGATTTGTTCCTTTTTTGTAGTTTAGAGAGCGTTCTAGTGCGTTGAATGTATATTGTGAAGTGGGTTGTGTGGTGAGAAGTAAAGCGGTTGTCCCATGTATTGTGTTCTAATGACTCTCGTTCCGAACACAATCCTAACCTAACCTGAGTTGCGATGTTCAACAGTTTGATCTTCAGCATTTTTCTATATCCTGAGGAAATATATGCTTCACAAATACATGCAGAAACAGAAACGACCATGTAAAGCTTTGTTTCGCATTTACCCAGTTGCCATACCGAAACAATACAATGAATTGTATTACTACTAGTAACTCTAACTACTAGCAACTATTAACACGTGTAACTTTTGCAACTAGTGAATATTACCTCTACAGGGTATTAGAGGAATTTCAGTTTATATGGCATACCTTTTTTCTAGCAAGAATTTTATTTTGTTTTTAACGTTGAATATAGAGAGTAATAAGAAATAGTTAGATAGTGGTGAATAGAAGTTTGAAAATCAGAAAAATTAAATAAGGTTGATTAAACTTTTAATGATACTCTAATATAAAATACAAATTTTATAGTTTTTTTTAAGTTAACTTGCAAATATCTTACATATAATCCTCTTGCTCTTCTCCAGAAGAGTCAAGGTTTCCCCAAAATATTTCTCCCAAACCTCTCACCATGATCAGAAAACTTCAAATACAGAAGCTCACTGTATTCCGCATTGTCGTTGTTTGGTATGGAAGACGGTATGAACTGCAACTCAGACAAAGCACTGGAATGGAAATACCAATTCCACATAACCTGACATGCCCTTTTAAAATCAGTATCGTCTAACCTAAACGTGAAGAACTACAAAATGACCACAACGTAATGAAAAGCAACTCTTGTGGTGTAAGTACATAGCGCTTAGTTTCTAATTATTAGACAGAAAATAAACTGATAGTACTAATCGCTCAAAATTTACCTACGTAAATTTTTGTAGGCCAAAAGACTAATCTTCTTCAGTAGCAGGTGTGATGCACATGTACCAGCGGGTAACACTGCTTGCATAGGATCATTAAGAACATTCTGAAGTAGTAGTTTACCACGGTTCCATTTGGTTTCAGCTCTTGACAGAGGAATAAGCTCGGTACTTCATATTCCACTACTCCATAATACCCGAAATTCCTCTGCCTCTAGTAACTATTACCGCTAGAAGTCAGAAATTGTTGAATGATCGCGTAGAAATGAACATCCCTTTTCTATCCATATTCTGCACAGAAAACGAAAAAAGGACAGTAAAACGGAGTTTAATCCAAATAGAGCGTTAATCAAGTATCTGATTTTTATGTCATCTGATTCAATCACAATTTCAATTAATGTCATGGAGGTTATGGTAATGTAGACCCACAAAATCTTAATCATGAAATGAATCGTACATTTTGATAGAGCATTATATTTCTCATGAATTTCTAGTACAAAATAAAAACATTTACACAGTTCGCCAGAAGACTACACTCTACAAAGATTCAATTCAAAAATAGTAAATAAATAAAGTATTTTATCTACCTGAAGTAGTATTAAAGCACTAAATAAATACACGTCTTATTTTCAGTGCCAACAAATTAAATAAAACTTGGGTGAAGTTATGGTGTGGCAATTTCTTACCTCAAAAACATGGCGTTGAAGAACAATAGTTGACAAATACGGAGTAGTAATTTAAAAAAAATCAACCTTGATTTAGATTGAGAAAATAATAAATTCAACGTGTCTTCGTTGATAGCCACTCAAACATTCTCACTGCCTCAGTATATGATCGAATTTATGAATATCATGATAAAAGCGAAGGAAGGGATTTTGTACCGATTGAACTCCACGCCTGATGTGCTGCCAAAGTGAGACCATACATTATATCACCATTTTAAATGATATGTGAGGATCAATTAAAAAAAAATAATTTACGAAGTATGTCTGATATTTTTGTTTTAATGGTTTTGAAATTATCACCCATGATCAATAATACGTTCAAGGTATTTGCTTGAATTTATAGGAAATATGTCAGTTGTCAGTTTATAGGAAATATGTCAACCTCGTTGGTCTCCGACTTTTACAAGACATCCCTGAAATTTGGTCTGGCAAACTTACATATCTGGTTTCATAACACAATGCAATCGTTAGGGGAGTAACCTAAATTCATCAATAACATATTCAGAAAACGCACACACACGGAGCACAATCATACACAACACTTCACATACATCCCCCCAGGCACACAAACACGCAGCCTTCATGCGATGGTGCATCGATTAATTTCCATACCTATGTCCCAGAAACACAAAAAGGAAACAAACACAATAAAACATATAGCCAGAATGGAATGGATAACGACTGAACATGATTGACAAATTAATATGTCAAAAAAACAAATACACTCAATATCCGCAACACACTAACTCATCACACCAATTGAACAAGAAACACTACAGCCAAGTACCTCAAATCCCCTTATATAGGCACCCTTTCTCTGAAAATAGGCCTCCACACTCAATAATTCGGTCTAAAACTTCTTTCAACACACTCATACATTATACAAAACACTATGCCAACACTAAAGACACAATCCCACCTACATCCTTATGCGGAGTCTATGCTCTGCAGTGCAACAATTGCAATGCCATATTACATAGGACAAACAGGCCGTAAATTCACACAGGAATCAAAGACACGAACAAGCATGGAAAAATAACAGCTACCACATCGCTCACACTTTGCGGATCCCTAAATTAAAACAAACAACATTTGATAACACCATAAATTTCCGAATTCTAGAAATTGAGAACAGGTCTGGAACCAGAATAAATTAGAAAGCCTTTACACATACACAACACCTGTCAAAAAAACAGAACATGACATGTCTTACATCAACAGATCTCTGAATCTCTTCACTCGGCTAAAATTAGCACAAAAGTGGTACTCCCCTAACGCACGCCCGCAGCCTCCGCACCACTAATCTTCGCTCGGCCGCCGACCGTCCTCTCAGCATCCCCCGCACCCCCACATTTTAGACCCTTCAACTCCCCGCACCCACCGCCTCTTCCCCGCCCCTCCCCGGCTGCGGCGCGGCTGTGCTCTGTAACAGAACCACGTCAAAATTCGCAGAACTTTTGTTTTCAGACCCAGAAGCTGCAAGTTATGTACGATCCAGTTTGCTTACGACAATCTTGTATACATATCAACCTGTTAATATTTCACATTGTATATTTGTATTGGTTTTTAGCGTTTGCTGAGGATGTCGCTACGCGTCGAAATGATCATTAGTGGAATTAAATTTGATACCTGACAATATCTCTATTTATCAAAATAAAAAAAAAAGGTATCTACTTCACCAACAATCCAATTAATAAATATGTCAGTGTTAGACTGTTAACTCAGAATAAGGTAAAGTTGTTCTAGTCTATTTACAGAATCAATTATTATAAAATTTATTTTATTTGGATTTACTAATAACGCGTTATCTACAGAGCACTTGGTAATTGTATGCAATTCATGTTGATGTAAGTTTCTTGCCATAACGATATCACTTGGATGGAAGGAATATAGGAGTTGCATTATATGATATATAGTTGCTGATGGAGTAAAAGCGAATCACCGTACAGTCTGAAGTAACTATTAAAGATAAAAGTGGGCCAAAAATTGTGTTTTTAGCACATTTTGTTTACTGAAAACGTGTTTTATAATAATTATGATGAACTTTATTTAGGCGCTACACATTTTAGACTTTTATAAAAAACCTGTATTTATTAAATAATTTTGTAGATTAAAAAAACAGCAATGTGGTAAAGTTAGTACTACGATAGAGGTGAAGACATTTCCTGGAATTCTACTAACCTTAATTGAAACCTAACAATATCTCAACGTCGATTATTTCCCGAGAAATGAGAACTCTTGGGATTTCATCATTGAAATAATCAAGATTAATCTTCGTGTTTTATTTAATATATTTCAATTAATTAATCTGTCATAGAATGTGTATATTTCCCAGGGTAGATCCAAGGGGAGGGAAGACTAAGAGATTAAATACGGCTTCATCTGGACCTAATGTTGCAATGTAAATACTTAAAATTTTTAGATAAAATTTATATTTGATTAATTTTTGTATTATAAGACAAGATTTGGAAATACGTTACTACATGAGATAATTCCTAGTAATAGAAAATGAAGCTTTTCCATAATAATTAACTTTCTTCTGATACTCCACTTACTTGCTTGTGATAGTCTTCTTTGGTAATATCTGGATCAGCGCTTGCACGTTGGCTAACTCTCAGCTCATAGGCATAGTTATTACCTAACGTGATTTGTTTTCGTGGTTCCCTAGCTAATGCGACGGAAAGGGGGAAGTCGCTTTGCTTCCAAATCCCACAGGCCATTACCTCCACGACAGCTCAGCAAAACACGGCCCCTCATTTAATCGTTCTTTGAAGCGCCCCTGGAGCCAGACGGGGTCGTCGCCCCGGGGCGTTTAGTCCCCTCACCCCCGTCTCTCGCCCGCCCTCACCCCCTCACCCCTCACCCTCTTCACCCTCCCTCATCCCCCTCGCCCGCGCCCTCATTTACCAGGCTCCGCGCCGGTGCACAGAGCAATTTTTTTTCGTGCTTCCGTGAACGAATGATTTTTGACACGCTCGCTACCTGATTAATGCGTCAAAATTGTCTACAATTCTTGAACCGAAAGAATATAGAACCTATGCAGTACGTTCCGAGATGTGTGTGTTATAATGATACATCAAGTCTGATTGTGCAGGAGAGTAGTTTACCAATGATTTGACTTCACTTATTTGTTTCTATTAATTTATTAGGTTATTTAATGCCAAAAAGCAGTTTAAAAGGGAAAGTGACCCTCGGAGGGAGACGTGCAATATCTGCTCGCTGTTTCAGCTTCGAGATAATTTCTGTTGCTCTTATAATCTTCTTAGAAGAATTATGTGAAACAACGAACGTTTTTGTAAAATTCGATAAGAAATATTCACTTCCATTTAATAAAATCTTATAATCATCCTCTGAATATATATAGTCTTGATTATTTTTTCTGCTTTTTTTCGTCATTATGCATCGCACCTGAAGTCGTCTATTGCATTGTGGCAGTTAAAGTAACCCTCATCAGAGGGATTGTGGAAAGTCAATGAGTTAACTGAGAGTTCTTTAACACAACTTTATCTTTCTCCGTCGCTTTCTTCCGTTAAGAAATTTTACAAAACTTATCACGGACACTTTCATTATTTTGGTTTATTCTACGCAAATATTTACATGAGTTTCATTGTTTTAAAGCCAATATAATTTTAATATTCTAATTCTTAATACACTCCCCAATCCCATGAAAATCTTTCCTGCACAAGCCGTGATGGTTAGGCCACCGTTTTGCATTCAATTTTCAAGCGTTCTGCAATTTTTAAACTTGAGTGTTAAATAAAAATGTGTAAGGCTGTCTGATGAAACATTGTAAAATGACGTATTGCATGTGCATGTGCATTTTTTCGGAAGTTCTAATTTTTTCATTAAATGAAAACTCTTTTTATCTAATGAGAATAAATATCAATGACAACATTTTTTATGCCAGACTCTTTCCAAAAATTGAGTAGAAAATTGAAAGGAACATTTGTTGTAAAGAATGGATATTCTTTACGTTTCAACAAAAAAACTTTCAAGTTTCATAGCATTGCTTTTATATGAAATCATGAAATATCCCGATCAACGTTTCGCAATAAAAATTTGGTCCATGCCCATCGAAAGAAGCGCTCACTGTGCGTGGGTGGGGAGTGAAGAGAGAGGGCGGAGACGGAGCAGACACAAGGGCCTGGGCGGCGCAAGTGGTGGTGGGGTGAGGCGGGGCAGGCGGGCCGCATGCAAACGAGAGGGCTCGAGAGAGGATATTTTTATTATAGAAGTTTTTTTTTTTGGTAAACTAAAAAGAAAAAAAAAATTTGGGTTTTCCCACGGGATTTCCCATTGGGATATTAAAAAATCCTTTTGCTTAATCAAATGAAAATAACAATTCACACGGGAAATTTCCAAAGACAAAAATTTGCCAATAACATAAAAATTGAGAATATTATAATAATAATAAAAAATTAGATAGAAAAATTAGTGAAGAATCAACTACGATCACTGGTTAAAATTGATGTGCTACAAATATATGGAAGGAGGGGATTTAAAGCAAATTTTTTAGATGGCGCATTTTTTTTTCAACTTTTTTCAACTGCACAAGAAAAGGGAAGGAATAATATAGCAGGATAGAAAAAGGAAGAATGCGTCATATCCTGTATCGACTGTTACTACTCTCTTGGCGTTACTTTCCGGGATATTTTTTGCTGGCAATACGTGTGATCGTTTGTTCCTTTTTTGTAGTTTAGAGAGCGTTTTCTAGTGCTTGAATGTATATTGGTGGAAGTGGGTTGTGTGGTGAGAAGTAAAGCGGTTGTCCCATGTATTGTGTTTAATGACTCCTCGTTCCGAACAATCCTAACCTAACCTGGTTGGCGATGTTCAAAGTTTTGATTCTTCCAGCATTTTTCTATATACTGAGTGAAATATACTGCTTCACAAATACATGCAGAAAAGAAACGACCATGTAAAGCTTTTGTTTTCGCATTTACAGGTTCCACTAGAGCCGAACATACAATGAATTGTATTCTACTAGTCAACTCTAACTATAGCAACTATTAACACGTGTGAACTTTTGCACTAGTGAATATTACTCTACAGGGTATTAGAGGAATTTCCAGTTTATATCTGGCATACTTTTTCTAGAAAGAATTCTATTTGTTTTTTAACGTTTGAATATAGAGAGTAATAAGAATGTTAGATTAGTGGTGAATAGAAGTTTGAAAATCAGAAAAATTAAATAAGGTTGATTAAACTTGTAATGATACTCTAATATAAATACAAATTTTAATAGTTTTTTTTAAGTAATTGCAAATATGCTTACATATACATCTCTTGCTCTTCTCCAGAAGAGTCAAGGTTTCCCAAAATTTTCCCCAAACGCTCTCACCATGATCAAGAAACTTCAAATAAGAAGCTCACTGTATCGCATTGTCCGTTGTTTGGTATGGAGACGTATGACTTGCACTCAGACAAAGCACTCGGAATGGAAATACCAAATTCCACATAACTGAACTGCCCTTTTAAAATCAGTATCTCTAAACCTAAAACGTGAAGACCTACAAAAATGCCAACAACGTATGAAAAGCAACTCTTGGTGGTGTAAATACATAGCGCTTAGTTTCTAATTATTAGACAGAAAATAAACTGATAGTAAAACTAATCGCTCAAAATTTACCTACGTAAATTTTTGTAGGCCAAAGACCTAATCTTTTCAGTAGCAGGTGTGATGCACATGTACCAGCGGTTAACACTGCTTGCAATAGGAATCTTAATGAACATTCTGAAGTAGTAGTTTACCACGGTTTTCCATTTGGTTTTCAGCTCTTGACAGAGAATAAGCTCGGTATCATATTCCATACTCCATAATACCCGAATTCCTCTGGCCTCTTAGTACTATTAACCGCTAGAAGTCAGAAAATTGTTGAATGATCGCGTAGAAATGACCATCCCTTTTTCTATCCATCATTCTGCACAAAACGAAAAAAGGCAGTAAAACGGAGTTTTAATCCAAATAGAGGTTAATCAAGTATCTGATTTTTTATGTCATCTGATTCAATCACAATTCAATTAATGTCATGGAGGTTATGGTAATTTGACACACAAAATCTTAATCATGAATGAAATCGTACGATTTTGATAGAGGCATTATATTTCTCATGAACTTTCCAGTACATAAACTTTTACACAGTTCGCCAGAAGACTACACTCTACAAAGATTCATTCAAAAAATAGTAAATAAATAAAGTATTTTTAATCTACGCTGGAAGTAGTATTAAAGCACTTAAATAAAAAACACGTCTTATTCTTCAGTGCCAACAAATAAATAAAACTTGGGTTGAAGTTATGGTGGTGGCAATTTTTCTTACCTAAACCATGGCCGGTTGAAGAACAATAGTGACAATACGGAGTAGTAATTTAAAAAAATCAACCTTGGATTTATTGTAGAAAATAATAAATTCAACGTGTCTTCGTTGATAGCCACTCAAACCTTCTGCACTGCTCAGTATATGATCGAATTTATGAATATCATGATAAAAGCGAGGAAGGGATTTTTGTACCGATTGAACTCACGGGCCTGATGTGCTGCAAAGTGAGACATAACATTATATCACCATTTTAAATGATATGTGGGATGCAATTTAAAAAATCATAATTTACGAAGTATGTCTGATATTTTTGTTTTTAATGGTTTTGAATTTCACTTGATCAATAATACGTTCAAGGTATTTGCTTGAATTTATAGTAAATCTGTCAGTTGTCAGTTTATAGGCAAATATGTCAACTCGTTGGTCTCCCGAGACTTTTTTACAAGATCCCTGAAATTTGTGCTGGCAACTTACATATCTGGTTTCATAACACAATGCAATCGTTAGGGGAGTAACCTAAATTCATCAATAACATATTCAGAAAACGCACACACACGGAGCACAATCATACACAACACTTCACATACATCCCCCCAGGCACACAAACACGCAGCCTTCATGCGATGGTGCATCGATTAATTTCCATACCTATGTCCCAGAAACACAAAAAGGAAACAAACACAATAAAACATATAGCCAGAATGGAATGGATAACGACTGAACATGATTGACAAATTAATATGTCAAAAAAACAAATACACTCAATATCCGCAACACACTAACTCATCACACCAATTGAACAAGAAACACTACAGCCAAGTACCTCAAATCCCCTTATATAGGCACCCTTTCTCTGAAAATAGGCCTCCACACTCAATAATTCGGTCTAAAACTTCTTTCAACACACTCATACATTATACAAAACACTATGCCAACACTAAAGACACAATCCCACCTACATCCTTATGCGGAGTCTATGCTCTGCAGTGCAACAATTGCAATGCCATATTACATAGGACAAACAGGCCGTAAATTCACACAGGAATCAAAGACACGAACAAGCATGGAAAAATAACAGCTACCACATCGCTCACACTTTGCGGATCCCTAAATTAAAACAAACAACATTTGATAACACCATAAATTTCCGAATTCTAGAAATTGAGAACAGGTCTGGAACCAGAATAAATTAGAAAGCCTTTACACATACACAACACCTGTCAAAAAAACAGAACATGACATGTCTTACATCAACAGATCTCTGAATCTCTTCACTCGGCTAAAATTAGCACAAAAGTGGTACTCCCCTAACGCACGCCCGCAGCCTCCGCACCACTAATCTTCGCTCGGCCGCCGACCGTCCTCTCAGCATCCCCCGCACCCCCACATTTTAGACCCTTCAACTCCCCGCACCCACCGCCTCTTCCCCGCCCCTCCCCGGCTGCGGCGCGGCTGTGCTCTGTAACAGAACCACGTCAAAATTCGCAGAACTTTTGTTTTCAGACCCAGAAGCTGCAAGTTATGTACGATCCAGTTTGCTTACGACAATCTTGTATACATATCAACCTGTTAATATTTCACATTGTATATTTGTATTGGTTTTTAGCGTTTGCTGAGGATGTCGCTACGCGTCGAAATGATCATTAGTGGAATTAAATTTGATACCTGAACAAATATCTCTTTTATTTATCAAAATAAAAAAAAAGGTATCTACTTCACAAGCAATCCATTAATAAATATGTCGTGTTAAGACTGTTAACGTGCAGAATACGGTAAGTTGTTCTAGTCTATTTACAGAATCAATTATTATAAAACTTTAATTCTTATTTGGATTTACTAATAACGCGTTATCTACAGAGCACTTGGTAAATTGTATGCAATTCAATGTTGATGTAAGTTTCTTGCCATAACGATATCACTTGGATGGATCGGAATATAGGAGTTGCATTAATTATGATAATATTAGTTTGCTGATGGAGTCAAAAGCGAATCACCGTACCGTCTGAAGTAACTATTAAAGATAATAGTGGGCGCAAAAATTGTGTTTTTTAGCACATTTTGTTTACTGAAAACGTGTTTTATATACATATGTGAATGAACTTTATTTAGGCGCTAACACATTTTAGTCTTTTATAAAAAACCTGTATTTATTTAAAATAATTTTGTAGATTAAAAAAAACAGCAAAATGTGGTAAAGTTAGTACTACGATAGAGGTGAAGACATTTCCTGGAATTCTAACTAACCTTTAATGTGAAACTAACGAATATCTCAACGTCGATTATTTCTCCGCGAGAAATGAGGAACTCTGGATTTCATCATTGAAATATCAAGGATTAATGCCTTCGTGTTTTATTTAATATATTTCAATTTAATTAATCTTGTCATAGAATGTGTATATTTTCCCGGGTAGATCCAAGGGGAGGGAAGACTAGGGATTAAATACGGCTTCATCTGGACCTAATGTTGCAATGTACGAATACCTAAAATTTTTAGATAAAATTTATATTTGATTAATTTTTGTATTATAAGAAAAGATTTGAAATAACGTTACTACATGAGATAATTCCTAGTAATAGAAAATGAAGCCTTTTCCATAATATTAACTTTCTTCTGATCTTCCACTTACTTTGCTTGTTGATAGTCTTCTTTGTAATATCTGGATCAAAGCGCTTGCACATTGGCTAACTCTCAGCGTCATAGGCATAGTTATTACCTAACGTGATTTGTTTTTCGTGTTCCCTAGCTATGCGACGGAAGGGCGGAAAGTTCGCTTTTGCTTCCAAATCCACACGGCCATTACCTCCACGACAGCTCAGCAAAACACGGCCTCTCATTTAATCGTTTCTTTGAAAGCCGCCCTGGGAGCCAGAACGGGGTCGTCCGCCCCGGGGCGTTTAGTCGGCCCTCACCCCCGTCTCTCGCCCGAGCTCAACCCCTCACACCTCACCTCTTCCACCCTCCCTCATCCCCTCGCCGGCCCTCATTTACCAGGCTCCGCGCCGGTGCAACAGGGGCAATTTTTTTTCGTGCTTCCGTGAAGCGAATGATTTTTGACATACGCTCGCTACCTGATTAATGCGTCAAATTGTCTACGAATTCTTGACCCGAAGGAATATAGAAACCTATGCAGTACGTTCCGAGATGTGTGTGTTATAATGGATACCACAAGTCTGCATTTGTGCAGGAGAGTAGTTTACCAATGAATTTGACTTAATTATTTGTTTCTATTAATTTTTAGGTTATTTATGCCAAAAGCATGTTTAAAAGGGAAGTGACCTCGGAGGGGACGTGCTACTATCTGCTTCGCTGTTTCAGCTTCGAGATAAATTTCTTGGTTGTCTTTATAATCCCTTCTTAGAAGAATTATGGTGAAACACGAACGTTTTTGTCAAAATTCGATAAGCAAATATCACTTCCATTTAATAAATCTTAATAATCATCCTCTGATATATATAGTCTTGATTATTTTTTCTGCTTTTTTTCGTCATTATGCATCGCACCTGAAGTCGTCTATTGCATTGGTGGCAGTTAAAAGGTTACCTCATCAGAGGATTGTGGAAAGTCATGAGTTAACTTGAGAGTTCTTTAACACAACTCCATTCTTTCTCCGTCGCTTTCTTCCGTTAAGAAATTTTACAAAACTTATCACGGAACCTTTCATTATTTTGGTTTATTCTACGCAAATTATTTTACATGAGTTTCATTGTTTTTTAAAGCAATATAATTTTAATATTCTAATTCTTATACCTCCCGCAATCCATGAAAATCTTTCCCTGCAACAAGCCGTGATGGTTAGGCCCTTTTGCATTCAATTTTCAGCGTTCTCTGCAATTTTTAAAACTTGAGTGTTAAATAAAATGTGTAAGGCTGGTCTGATGATGACATTGTAAAATGAACGTATTGCATGTGCTGTGATTTTTTCGAAAGTTCTAATTTTTTCATTAATGACAAACTCTTTTTTTATCTAATGGAGCATAAATATAATGACAACCATTTTTTATGCCAGACTCTTTCCAACACTTGAGTAGAAAATTGAAAGGAACATTTGTTGTTAAAGAATGGATATTTTTACGTTTCAACAAAAAAACTTTCAAGTTCATAGGCCTTGGCTTTATATGAAATCTATGAAATATCCGCGATCACGTTTCGCAAATAAACATTTGGTCGCATGCCATCGAAAGAAGCGCTCACTTGTGCGTGGGTGGGGAGTGAAGAGAGAGGGCGGAGGACGGTAGCAGAACCACAAGGGCCTGGGCGCGCAAGTGTGGTGGGGTGAGGCGGGGCAAGGCGGGCGCGCATGCAAACGACGAGGGCTGATTGACACTGCGGAGGCGGGCGCGCGAACGGGAGGTGGCGGGGCGGGACGGGACGGGGGCGGACCGGAGTTCCCAGCGCGGGAGTGGGAGGGGGTGC
>BOPP01000073.1:4754613-4782552 GCA_017312745.1 Gryllus bimaculatus | reverse complement strand
TGCGGCGGCGGTGACGGCAGCGAGCAGGGCGTGTTTACAGATCCCGTAATGTGTGTGCTCGCGGGTCTGGCTTCCGCTTTATCAACCGCTAATTTTCTCTCCCCGCCTCCCGCCCTCTCGCCGGTCGCGCTGTCCCCGCCCTCCGCCCTCGCCGCCGCCTCCGACCCCAGTGCTCTACAGCCATGCACCCTTCGGCATCGCTCTCCCGTTCCCGCTCCCATTTCAACCCTCGCCCCATCCGCCGTTGCTCTTCGGTCGAGTTCGCCGGCGTCAAAGTGGTAAATTATCGCTGGTCCCAAGGACTGAATGTTGATGTGTTTGTTCTTCTTTCGCTTCGCTCTTGTTTCTTTGAACTGTATCTCTCTGCGACCGAATGTGGTATCGCTTTTGTGCTCCTTAATTTGTCAGTCAGCAAATGAAATTTGATTTAATTTCTAAGGAACTAATTCTATATTTTTTCAATGAAAAAAATAATAGTTCGAAAATTGTGTAGTGTAATTTCAATAAAAAAATGCATTCCCTTATATATTAGTCTTCTTAATATTGAAAAACCTACCCTTTAATTTATTTGTGATTCTGGATTCCAACATTCTTTTTTTTATAATAAAGGAAACATTCCTAAATCAAATCTAAAATCAGTTTTTTTATGATCATAAACAATTATTAACGTAAACTTTTTATTCACATTGAACGTCTTATTTTGAATAGAAACATGATCTGATTTGTAAATTTTGAACTCATTCACTCAGCCAATGTAGTACTTTTAAAATTTTACTACAATATCCTCCGCACCATCCACATCTGATTCAAAATATTGGTCATCAATACCTAATTTTTTATGCATTTTTTCTGAGCTGCAGTATAATTGCCAAAATGTTTGTACATTGTGTTGAATTATCCACTTTACGAGATGTTTCAACCGCACGAACTATGCATTAGAAACTTTAGAATCGTACTTCCCTATCAACTAAGTACGAAAGAGAACACACGTCATTAAATACACAGCACTTTTCGCGAGCAACGATATTGATTTACAGACGAAATGTTTTCACGTAGCGCACACACGAGGTGCAGATATATTGCACTAACCAACACGCTGTCAAACACGGAAAGATGATGACCTGTGTACTAGGCAACAGCAATTAGCACCTCGGAGGTGGGGTGGCGGCTTGCATAGGAAAGCCAGTCCGGGCAAACACTTGCGCTCGGTTACACACCTTCAAGACTAATAACTTCCACTTTCGTCGTGGTAATTTCATAATTCTACAAGATACGCCACCGAGCGCCGTGGAGGAGGAGCGACAGAGCAATCACCTTGCAACGATGGGCCTGGGCGGGTCCAGGAACTCGGGATGGGAATAGCCGACCGGCTATGAACGAAAACGAATTTTCTTGTTTTGGTTCACTGGTTTCCAACAATTATGCCCCCATTTTAACCGGTATATAAGATCCTACAAAATTCGTATTCAGTGGGTGGCCTTTCTTTGAAATGTGATTAAATTTAAAAAGTAAATAGTTTGGTAACAAAATAACATTTTAAGTTGTGTATACTAAATGTTCAATTTTCTTTTTTTTTTTACAGTTTAGTCACACACGTACATGTTATAATAGAAATATGCTGCTGCATCTAATATATAAAATTGTGTTTTGTATTATTGAATGTAAAAATAAATTATATTGCTCTTGTATCAATGTAAATAGTTTTTGCATTCAATTTTTTTATTACAACAAAATTAAAACAGGTTATTTCAATAACCGGTTCCTTTAAATGGTAATAATCCCCAGCGTAAATGATATTTGAAAAAAGCGAGGAAAATCGTTCAAAAATGGGAGGAATTATATCATAAAATGTTCCCAATAGCAATAATTATCTATTTATTATTATCTAAAACGATGTACCCTTTATTTTTAGACAATCAAACAACAGTTATATCATGAAATAAAAATTTCATTAAAATTCTCTCATTGCATTGATTGATCAATCGCCAGGTTAAATGAAAACATAAAAGACTAAATCACTACAATACTAAGAAACTAAATAAAACATTAGCAATATAGATGAAGGTAAAAATAAGGCAGAAATAGGAATAGAATATGCTTTTACAACTGTAATCAGAAGTGGAACGAAGGGATGACATTCATTTAATTGCATTCTCAGTGTATATTCTGCATATTAAGCATAAAGATTTTGAAAACTCGTCCTAGATGTTCAATATTCATTACTGAAAAATATCACACTTAAATTGTGTAATATCTCGACATTAAATTAAAAATTAAATGATTAAATGAGAAAGGTGGTAAGACTACTACCAATGTATAGACATTAAAACAATGCGTAAAATAATTTAAAAGACTGCTCTCAGTTTTGCAATAACATTTTCATTAGATCTCGTAATCATATTGATTATTACATTAGTATTAACTGTGCAGCACATTAAGCCTCGTGGCTAGCTTTCTACTACGCGGCCCCGGGTTCCAATCAAGAGGGTTCTAGGCAAGATTATAGTGTGTGTTTTCTTGCAATGTACCAGTATATGTTGCTGTGTGACGATAAGAAAATTCCCTTCTTGGGTCGAAACAGCCGGAATACGGCGTGGGGATGTCTACGTTCTAACCACGCGTACTTCCTTAACCCATGGCCACGTGGCAGGGACGTTGCCGGTAGGCCTGAGCCCGTTCACGGGCTGTCGCTCCAAGTTCATGCATACATACATAATACATACATACATAATACATACATACATAATACATAATACATACAGCACATTACGTTCAGGATTTCAGATGTTAAAAGCAGATATTTTCTGACTTCAACATCAAATACTTTGGGATTTCAGGAGTCAGAGATTTGAGAAAATTTAAATTTGCATTTGCAAAACATGAGCAAGCAAAATAAGAGGATCTTTGAAGTTCTTAACAAAATTAATTTGATAGTTCAAATACAGATACATTTGAAGTGGATGTGGTCTTTTCTAAACTTATTGTAACGTATTAGCCAGCGTGCCTCATGGCATCTATTTGGGGACGCTTGGTTGCGGATTAGTCTCGCCACAGGAAGTAGGGTTTTTCCGTAAAGGGAAGAACGCGGAGACGGGAGACACAAGGCTTTGGGTGTCTTCCGGCTTATAGAAGCTTTTCACTGTTATAACAAGCGAGGGGGTGGCGTGACGTAGGAGGTCACGTGGGCCTCGCCTATATAACAGAGTGTACGGAGCCAGTAGGCAGGTTCTGGAGACGGTGGGAGAACCTCGTGCGTGTGCACAAAACTTGGCGCCTAGACGGTGCATATGCGAGCCAGGCTCGCGAGGCTGGAGTCATTAGTTGACGAAGCCTGCGGACTTTATGTCCTTGGGTGACTGCGGTCACGGGGGAGCGATGCTGTGTGCGTGCTCCGAGGTGAAGAGTGGTTGAGTGCCACGATTCACGCCGATTCTCAATCGGATAAGATCGCTCCTGCGATCGAGGCAAACCAGCCGTTGGTGCGCCAGAACGGACTTTGTGTCCCAGCGTGACATCCGGTCACGGAAGCTAGGCTTTGTGCGCGCTTCAAAAGTAGGAGTGGCGAATGCCACAATCAAAACAATCTTCAATCGGGTTTTGGATCGCTCCCGCGATCAGGGGATAGTAGGTCTATCAGAGCTAGGGTGTAAGTAGATTATTAAGTGTATATATTTGTTTTGTTTTCTTGTTAATAAATTTATTTGTTATACGGAAGCTCTGTGTCTGTGGTCGCTGTGAGTATCCATGACGTCACATTATTTACGATCTTTAGGACAACGGGACTAACAATATTTAAACTCGATTCCATCTCTTCAAAATTAATTGGAATTAGACTTAATTATCTGGAATTAACATTAATGCCTTTGATTATAACAAGCCTATTAGAAATACTTCTTTTTTTGAGAGGTCAAGGGGTACTATTTTCCCGTAAATTTTGAACAACAATTTGCAAATTGAGATTATGCGTTCACGGTTTCTAAAGTTTGAGCATTCTATCATTCATACCATAAATTCTAGTTCTTTTTTGTTCAAAAGGATGCGACCATAGATAATTAAGGGTCCTACAATAACGTTTCTTCCTAAATCACTATGTGCTAATTTATTGTCCTTTAAATTTCCCATGATATTTAGGAAAACTAATTATTTTTTAACAGGCTTCTCAATTATTGTGAATTACATCACTGGATCATACTTAAGATAGTGCAAATAAAAATTAATTTAATAATCATTTCACTATCAATTTCATTAAAAGTTATGGAGAACGACATCTCGAGCGTCTCCTTTATTCACAGTACTGTTGATTGTCATAGAGGTGTTTTGTAGGAGATAAAAGGATTATTAAGATCACAGGTGAATGAATTAGCACAAACATCTATGCACGAAATCAATCCTCCTTGGAATGAAGTTTTCGAGCGCATAGAAACAGTTCAGTTTTCAGCATTGCCTTCAGTTGATAATGTGCAATCATATTTCCTTGTTGTATACAACGTATTTGTACAACGCATTAGCTTCCAGAGCGGTGATGGATTCTCCACCAACAGTTTCGTATGTGCGTTCACTAGTGAGTTCACCCTTTTGTATCTACTATTCACTAGTGAGATCAGCCACGCATCGTATCACAGTAGAGGTTGATGTCTTCCATATGTACTAAGTGGGTTTTCTACAATCTTTCAGAGTCTCACAGTTCTAAACATAAAGTCTTCTAGGAGTGTCGACAGAGGACTCATTGCCAGACAGAATCAGTAAGGGCTTAGGCTATGTCCACGCCAATTGGAAGATTCCTCGCTTTCTATTTATTTCCTATTGAAGTGAAACGAATAGTTGTCTTTCATTTGCCGATGATATATTTGCGGAAATACACTATTGTCGAGTTAATACGACATTGTGACAGCACCTATAGGAGCTAATCATGTGGACCCATGTCACTGGTCTTTCTGTAATCAATGAATTAGACGAACAAGTTGGTTTTTTTCTGGCAATTGAGACATGACCTCACTATCGATGATAAGTTGTTCTTTACATCCAAGGCAGACCTTATTGCATTCTTTCTGAAATTTTGCTAAGATAGAATTGGTTGCACAATGTTGTTCGATAACTACTGATAAACAACTTGTAATGAATTAGTAAAAAGAATTAAGGCGTTTGTTCTGCATTTCGTAGGATCTGCAGTATCACTGGTTTTCGGCTTTATATATTTTACACCTTCACACAAAAAGTGTATTTCTTTAGGATTACTAAAATAGATGTCTATGAAATTTAGAAGTTTCCCCTGGAGACTAGTGACGTTTTTGAACCAGTAGTTGTGAAGACCGTCTGATCCAGGGCATTTCCAATTTCGATGTTTCTATACAACTTCGTGTATAATATCTTGGGTGATTTGACCGGTTGTCATTTCGGTGATCTGTGCTGCCGCGTTCTCGACCTGTTCTAGCCAAGGTGTGTTGGCGTAATTATTATTATTAATATCATTATTATTATTTTATTGGGATTTTTAACCACATTGATGGTCTTGTTCTTCCATCATTGATCTGTAAAATATTTTTGCAGCAGGGATTCCAGTGTTAACCGTGGTCATTTTGTTATGGAGTTGTTTGTAAATAACCGACACAATCATGGTGCCCGATTTGAGTGGGAGATTGTTTTGCCTTCCTTGCAGTCTCCACGTGTTGTCTCCTGCAGTCTAATATATTTTGGATTGGGTGGCCTCATGTTCTTGGCCGAATAGCACGAAAGAGATACCTTTTTCTTAAGAAAATCATTCTCAGCTAGTTCGATGGAAAAGTCAGACTTAACGAGCACTCCAGACTTAACAAGTTTTAGTTCACCATGTGCAGGAAGTGGAACAATCTCAAGTCTAGTCTTTGATGTGTGATATTTTAGTCGGCTCTTCCGCAGAGCTGTTGTGAGAAGTATCAAGCAGGGGATGAATAGCATGGAAGAAAGCTAATCTCCCTGGAACATCCTTCAAATATCCTTCAATTAACCTGACATTTTCGAACGGGTGTCCCGTATTTATCATAAAGGTCTCACGTCATGACCGTCTAAGCTCTTCACTATCAATCTGTATGATAGAGAGTCGTATGCTTTCTAGCAGTCAGTCCCATTGACATGCAAATACGTTAGCGCCTTCTTGCATTCTGTAGAACACGGATTCCCAAACATTTTTCATTCTGAGACCCCTTTTAAAAGCATCGTGGCTTCATCGAAACCCTACATTATTCTCTATAATATATCATACTAAATCATAACACAAAGAATAGCACAAAAAATGCTATTCCATATTAAGAAGTTTCCGTATTAAGAAGTTTCCGTGTTAAGAAATACTAAAAGCGATACAGTCTGAATTAAACAAAATACATCTTGATCACCGCAGTAACACCACCGCCGCCGCCAACGGAAAAATCGAGGAAACCGGTGAGGCGAGCAACGGTCAGGGAGTGCGAGAAAACGATCGGAAGCGAATGGACGGGTTGCGACGCGCCCGAAGAACAAGCAGTAATTAATCAGTGCAGTATAGAATAAATGAGGTTCGAGGGGTAAAACCAAGTTTATTAATGACTCGTAGGACGTTGGATGGTTTTTGGAATTAAGATTAAGTACTAGAAATGAAACAGATCAATGAAACTAGTAAATCGCGTAGCCAGTTACGGTTAGTGTAGTGACCCCGTGCTTAAGTAAGCGTATAGTAGTGAACAGAGCCAAACCAATTTACTGCGAAGCTAAGGAGGACAACAGAAAAGAACAGGAAAACCCGACGGGCATCGATCTGGCGTATTTCGTCCCCATTTTGGTGTCATCTTCATAACGGCTGGGACGGAGCCCTGGCAAAATCATCAACCGTCGCGTAGGGCTTGAGAGGCCGGGCGCCGAGGGAAGGGCGCATTTCCGACGGGCTCCGAGGTGAGCCGAAGTCTGCCGACGCCACCACCGCCGCTGCCGCCAGTGCCACCGCCGCCCGAGGAAAACGTCAGGAGGGAACAGCTGACTCTTCAAGACCGAGGTATCATATACATATGAGCTCATTTGCACGGTTTGGTACCAAAACCAAAGTTTAATTAATTGTAAACATCATTTCTAATTTGTGTTCTCTGATTAATAAAACGTTTGGTTGTTTAAAAAAATCTATACCGGAAATTATCTTTCCATGTTATGCCAAAACCCTAGAGGCCCATTCATGAACAAAACATCTGTCCCCTTTAAAATGAATTGTGAATAGTACCGCTTTCCAAGGTACGTCACAATATATATATATAACAGCGGCCCGGTTATAGCTCAGTCGGTCCTATTCCCTTTACTCGTGTAAAAACTACCCAAGTGTAACAATTTCCTTAACTTAAGATTCAGTGATGGAAGGCATTGTAAGTTAAAGCATGAATGGGCATTCAAAATAAACAATTTGATTACTGGTAAAAGACAACGTGTATTCCTGGACAGAGCTGTACCAGGGAAGTTACATTAAAAAATACAAGAAAGAAAAGATTGAATAAAAAGAAAAAATAAAGATTAAAATTAAAAGGAAAGCTTACAACTAGAGAAGAGTACAAAATTATTTTATAGTTAGATTTACAGAGTTGTCCCTAAGGACGTTTCTTGTGCCTTGGCGCGGCACCGCTTTGACAATACTGCACAAGGTTTACTGCCCCCAGTTATAATGCCTGAGAGCCCTTCGTGGCAGATGTTGTGTAGGCCCGGGTGGCGGGGTAGGCGACCTTCGCAGGATCTCGTTCGGGGTGCACGCCCCCACCAACAACGGCTGCGGCGGTCAGTGGCGTCTAGCGGCGTCTGGCGGCGTCTGAAGGCGTCTGGCGGCGTCTGGCGGCCGTCCGTGACGTCAGCAGATGGGTCGTCTGAAGGCTGCTTCGGCGAAATTTGTAGATAACTGGCGATCTCACCCCAGATCGCAGGTGCAGAGCACACAACAATGTCTCCCTCTGCGTATGCGATTCCTCTCGAATAAAAATATTAGTAATTGCGAAATCCTGCAGCGAATACGCAGTGACAAAGGTTTCGACAATTTACATTTGAAGTGCTTTTGCACTTCCTCTAAAATTCTCACTGAGGATTCCGGTCTATCACCCCAGTGATTTCAACTAAACAAATTTTAACAAAGTGCCTTCGGAGGCGCACTCGCCTCTCCCCGCGACTGGCTCCCACCCCAGAGAAGTCTCTCTCAACTGTAATTTTATTTCTCATAAATGCACGAAGTTAACTTTTATCCCCACCCTTCTCCTCATATGTTCTTGCTCCCTACAACGGTCTCGTCGCTACTGGCTAAAGGTGATGGCGTTGTACACTAAATTTGGCCATTAGGGCTCCGGCGGAGTATAGAAATTTTCCATTCTCTGTTTCGAAAGTAGGCCACGTCTCTGAAGGGGCTTCCCGGCTACTGAAATTATTGGTTCGGGTTTTCCCGATCACTGATGACAGGCGTTTACGGAAGTTTCAGATGTGGGCTCCCCGCGGGCGCTTTTACAATCTACCCGCTTCTTCGGCTGTTGGGTGGGGGTGTCATAAAACATTCCGAAATGGATCAGGGACCCGGTGGCTGTTGCAAAGAAGAGGGGCTGCGCGCGTGACGCGCATGTTTTTCTTCAAGTTAAAAATTTCTTAGGTCTGGCTTTACTCATTAAATTTGTCTCACTAATACTGTACGCGCTACAATATATATATATATATATATATATATATATATATGTATAATATCGTACATATTGAAGATAATATTTCCTCCCGCGATAGAAAACTGATGTGAATACATTGTAAATGGTTAATTGTTAAGTTTTCTAAACATCCTAAGCAGTTGTATAGTTATGTTCTCAGAAGCCCCGGTACAGAAAGTGGAAATGGGGAAATAAGGTCCCCAATTACACTAAACGAGAAATTAAGAATTTGAAATCTAATTGGTATAATACTGTAGTTGGTGCAATGGAGAAAATAAGCATGAAGTGCAATTAGCACTTCAGTTACTACATTATTAGTAGCAGGTGTTTTACTTCGAGAGGCGGATGCGTTGCGGGCCTAGCTTAGCATCTAAGGATAAACGACGGCTACGGAAGGAGAGAAGAGGAGTTAATTTGTATTTTAGTATTATATGTTCAATCCCTTTCTATCAGAAAACTTAATTATCAAGTATATTTGTTGTAATTGAGTTCTTGATCATACCTATCAATCCTGCTTCAAATTCGAATGCAGACCCCCCAATTGTCCCCTTGAACATTATTAACTTTCATCGAACCCCAGGGGGGTCGATACCAACCCCGCTGAGAAAACTTGCTGTGAAATGATAACGAATACGTTTACAAAGCTGATGAGATTGCATTTCTCCACACAGCAGTTCACATGGAGTTTTGAACTGTTTGTTTGACGTTTGATTTGATGAAACAAATTAAACTGAAAATAAATAAATTAATTAATATATATTAATTAATTAATATAATAATATTATACTGAATTTATATAATATTATTTTTATATATTAAATAAATTTAATAAATAAATAATGTAATTAATTAATACGGAACAGAAGGCCTGGGTTGTGATTGGTAGCCCTGTTATGGATCGGCAGTGTCCAGGTGCATGTCCCACCTGATGTTGGCGGATGAGTCATCTCTTCAATATTCATCCAGCGTTGTGATGTTCCGCCTTTAAGTAGGTCCATGTGGTAAGGGAGTGTGAAATGAATAGTGTATGATGTAAGTTTGAGGCAGTATGAGCGGACTTTGTCGGGAGCATGGCAATTGTTTTATTCGCTTCTGTACCAATTCTGTTCGTCAGTATGCAAGCGCTGGTCCTCTTAATGTTGCCTTGGGCAGGATGTTTTTCACGTCTTTATATCGCAAATATCAGAGACAATTCAAGCTAGTGAAAACGCTAGCTACCTGGAAATCCGCTTTTTGAATGACTGTGATTACACTTTTGGCTGTATTTTTGTTTCATTAACTTCTGTGACGCCAGATGTGTAGAAGTGATCATCTTTAATTTCACATGCTGCCTTATTTTTCTTTTGTTAGTGCCAATTGGTCTTTTGAATCACATTTGGCTTTGCAGAAATTATTGTTTATGTACCTTCTATGGTTGAGTTAAGCTCAGAGTCAGCATTGCCGCTGATTCTGCAGTGTCTCCCACCGGAGGTCCTAGGGCTCAAGTGACGACGGTGGCGGATTTTTCATACTAGCAAGATAGCTCGTGCCGATTCGTTAGCTCTTTGGAGAATTGTCGCACCCGGCTGCTCTGATCGGTTGCTTTTCGTGGTTTCTCTTACCAATTCTAAGCGAATGGCGGGGCACTATCTTAACAAACAGGCCACAGACCACACGCTATATTTCCAGCCTGGTAATTGTACTCTCCTCTTCCCTTGAACTCACACACAAACTTATACTTGCATGAACGTATTGAGATACCAGTCGGGGGCGTAGAGCTTGCCCCGGCTCGGGGGTTTAGAGCTTGCCTCGGCTGCAGCATCTTTGAGGAGATACCCGAAAGGGGAAATCCCCCGCAAGTCACCCTGTACGTCCAGTGTATTTCACTAACGGGATTAATGACTTTAGCTGTTGATGTGCCCGAAAACATCAGTTAATCAAACATTATGTACCTCCTGGTTCATTTTCCTTTCAGCAGGGTTTGGGGTGCGTTCCTCTACTGACGTAAGGAGGAATACTTAGCGTCCGTTTAATTTCTTTGCAGGGTGCTGACGAGTACCAGTCGGGCAGGAAGCGTGGAACGGATTGCTGTGAGGCACGGACGGGGATGGGCGAAGCGGCGGCGGGGCGGTGGCGATAGCGCGGGCGGGGGCAGCCACTCGCGTCGCCGGAAGCGGCGGCAGGGTCCACAGAGCGCGGCCAGCTGACGGCTGCGGACATCTCACGCCTCTTCGCCCCCGGCGTCTCGGCCATCGGGCGAGCGGGTGGCCAGGAGGACGCGAGAGGGGGCGGGGCGAGAGGCCTGAGGAAGCGTCGGCCGGCTTGGCGTGGCGCGGCGCGGCGCGGCGGGGCGCGGCGGGACGAAGCGCTGTTTACCAATTTAAAGCCATTAGCGAAGCCGGTAACCTAATCCGCGCGCCCACGGGCTAGCCCTCGCCGCCGCCTCCGCCGCCGCGTCCGCCGCCACGGCAGCGGCAACCGCCTCGAGCGTCGCACCGCGCTGCTCAGCGCCGCCCCCACTGCCCGCTCCCCCGCCCCCACGTTGTGCGCCGCGTCACGCTGCATTGCGCGCAAACGCACATCACGCCGCTCTGGCTCGGCTCTGCCTGACTGCGGTCGGAATTGCGGTTTGACCCGGCCGATGGGATAAAGGGGCCCGTATACATTCGCGATACGTGCCAGTTTTACCCACCGGTGTTTGCGTAGCCCGTGGTTAATCGTATTCCGAAGGCCACGCAAGGCGACGAGTTTTACCCAGCTGGATTTACCGCGCCAGAAGAGCATTCAGTTTCATACGTTTATTGAAACAGTTGCCGGGTTTATCGCCACGGACGTTCAGAATACAGTCAAACACGAACACAAATCTTGAAGAAAAAACAAGCCGATGAACCACCGGTGCCTCTGCAGCAACTCTGTCAGAGAGGTCCTGGAGTTGAGTGTGGACGGTGGCGGATATTCAACACTAGTTATATTATCTGAGGCGGATTCAGCCACTGTCTAACGACGAGTGCTCGGATCGGGATATTTCCGTGGTTTCTACGAACAACACTAAACGAATGCCAGCTGAATACCCTAACCGGCTATAGACCGCACACGATATTTCCTTCCTCTTCCTTGTCCTAACGTCACCTCTTACACACACGCTAACATTCACTACACTACCGCACATGTCGGGAGACCGGTTTGGAGCTTCGCGCTTGTCGCGGCTGGTGCGGTACCTGGTGGGCTGGTGTGGGCAGGTGGGGTCTGGTGGGGTCTGGTGGGGTCTAGTGGGAGATACCTGGTTGGGGAAAACAATACAGCTAGCCGTCGGTAAGTCGGCGCCGTATCTCGCCTTCCAGCGGGGGAAGATCACCGCTACATGTCCAGGAAAAAGACATGCGCTCCACTTACGGGACTAATTACAGCAATTGACGTGCCCGGAATCACTAACAATCCATCAATCTAGATCAGTACCATAACAAATATATCACGGACCACGCGAGATCTTTCACCCCTCATTCTTGTTCCCTTCTTCCATCACACACATACATCCAAAGACACTCACACACACACACACACAAACACACTTACATGCTCCGCACAATCACAAATGTCCCGAGAGCAGACGGGAGCTTAGAACTTGTTCTAGCTGGGGCGGACCTCGCTGGCGGAGATACCTGGAGGGGACTCCATAATCCGACGTGTAGGTCGCCGCCGGATCTCACATTATATTGGAGGAGAAACACCGCCCCCTCCCGTGATACACATGTTCTAAACTTACGGAAGTGATGCGTCTTTGACGATCCAGAAACACGAAGAGCGAATCAAGCCAATGAGTTTAGTTTGTGGCAGTTGCCTGCGTGGTTGTTTGTTCGGATGGGTCAAATGCTCTTGGCCGATCTGTCAAACATTTCAAACGTGACAGGAACCTTAACTCCTCTTCGCTCGCTGGCTGAGAATGAATAGACGGTATTACCCTCCCGATTGGGTAACAACGGTGCTTCCCAGACGGCAATGCTCTGGCTACGAAAGGGTTTGAGGAGGAATAGATCGTACTATGGATTTCGTTTACTCAACAAACGTTCCGATTCCGAGCCCTTGTTCCATGTACGAAACTCACACCGCTTTCTAATTTCCGCACTTACGTACACTTACTTCAACTCGCAAATTTGGGAGTACCGCGTGGGTTTGGAAAGAATTACTGGAGAGTACGATCCAATCGTCTGAAGTAGCAATGGAAAGATTCCTTTTGAAACGTTTTTCGGAGAGCTGTTTCCGATGTCCTTACAGAAAGATATCCTTTGGTTTTCTATTTATTCATTGCAGCTCTTACCTTACGGTACTAAATAGAAACACATCATACGGGACAAACAGAAACTATAACAGCTCCAAAAAAGAGTTAAACTGCTTGTGAGGTGACGTGCGCCACTCGGTGCTTTGACGTTTCGTTCATACTCTACACTAAAATTACTACTAAACACAATTTTAATCCCCGGTAATGACATCGTCCAAAAAATCGAATTCAATTTCCACACGTTAGAGAATTTCACTCCGGACAATCACAGGGTGATTCTTCTGATCGTCCTTCGGCAGCTTGGCACACACCTTCCGTTCTTCCACATGTCCAATTTATCGGTCACCAATGTATCGGCTACCAAACAAGTGTACACTTGTTTTGGGAATGTTGAGAGGTTCTGCAAACGTTCGGACACTCAAGAACTGTCTAAATTTACCGGTCGCGCACACAGATATAAATCAGTACTATAATACCCTGTACCATAAAACCCAGTGGACTTTCCATTCGTTCTTCCAGGAAATGCATTTTCTTCATTTCTATCTGCAGATACTTCTAGACCGCTGAGCTGAGACGAGGTCTGAAATGGAGATGTGTGCCTATGCATTCAACCTACAAGGCACTGGTCGATAGCTAAAGCCCTACAACAGTCCGGTCGGAGAGGGCCGTCTTATCCCCGAGGCTTGGCTGCTCCGACCCTGCTGTAGGGTTCTCTGCAGCTGCAGCGTATTCGAACGCCCTCCGCTGCCCTTCCCGCCTCCACCCCCTGGGTGCACGCCCATCCTCCTGATTGCACCCCCTGCGCTGCCTCCCGCTAACCTTCCGTTGCTTTCCCCGCAGCGCAGCGCGCCACGCCTGTCCGCCACCCTCCCCGCCTACTCTCCTTCGCCTCCCTCCGGCCTCTTTCCCCGCCCTCGCACACCGTCCTCCCTCCCGTATCGCCGCTCCCTCCCGGCCTCCCTCCCGTGCCTCCGCTCCCGTCCGCTCCCTCCCTCTCCCTCCCGGAGCCGTCCCTCCAAATCTCCCCCGCATTCCTTCACCCGGCCTGCCCTCCCGGCCTCCCTCCCGGGTCCTCCTCCCCTGGCCTCCCTCCTGTCCTCCCTCCCGGCTCCCTCCCGGCCTCCGCCTCCCGGCCTCTTCCCGCCTCCCTCCCGTCCTCCCTTCCGTCCTCCCCTCCCGTCCGCCCTCCCAGGCCTCCTCCCTGTCCTCCTCCCGTCCTCCTCCCCGGCCTCCCTCCCGGTCTCCCTCCCGGCCTCCCTCCCGGCCTCTTTCCCCGCCTCCCTTAACTTAACACGATTTTATGCCACACTACATTTCAAATAGTAAATAAATATTTTAATTTCTCTAAACCTTTAGTTCATGAAAACTACCAAAAAAGCAGTGGTAGACATCCTTATTAAATGAGAAAAATAAAAACATTTAAATCAATACAGCACCAATAGCACTAAAGCGTAGTACATTAAGGAAAATAATGTGTTATGCAATATACACAATTACATACTAATTACCATAACGTTATTCAAATCTGAGGTGCAGGAAACAGTGTGCGGGTGCTTACTACATGCATTAACGCCCAATGGATCAACTTAGTGGTATTCAGCTTGTTTGTTTTGGATTAATATGAAATACAATAGCAAGCTGTATTTCAAACAACGATGTGTGGAAATCATAGTATTACATCACTCGCATTATTTCACTGTGGAAAGCAAAAGATAATTTTGCTATTGTTTAATTGTCTTGAAGCGTCGCATTCAGTGAGGGGCGGTGTTTGATTGAACATTTTTTAAGGAATGTATTGAGAACTACAGTGAAATAAAATGCGGACGTAATACTGAAAGGTTTGGAAGAATTGTGTAAGATAGTTTATCAGACAAAATATATGTTTGTATTAGTACAGTTTGATCCCTTATCAAATGAGCATTGGTCATGAAAATGTGAAAAATGTACTTTTTCTTACATATGAAAAATTTGGACTAACGTAGGTAGTTGACTACGTTGCATGTGTGAATACGTAACAATGTAGTAACTACACTGTTAAGTGTGTTAAAATTGAAGTTTTTTCCGTTTATAATTTTCCACAATTTTTAACAATCCTTAAAGTAACAAATAGAAATGAAAAGAACATTTGCTAGTGAAACACGGCAAAATAAATGTCGCTCAAATCTTAAGGATTCAACTGACGTTGTGTTTTTCATAGCGATGAACAGTGTAAAGATAATGGATCTATTGCTAATCAAAAGAAAGCCACATGGAATCCATGACTGTCATATAATTGCCAAATAGTATACAATTCATGAGAACTCCAAGAATTTTCAAGAGAGGAGTGAATGGTTTTCTACTGTTTTTCAAGAAGAATGCATTCATAATTTAGCTAAGATAATATCCACAAATATCTCCCCGAATATTCTCCAATAATTAAAACGTTCAAGCAATAGCCAACATAAAATTTTGCTATTTGAAATGTAGCATTTCTTGCGCTCCTTATCTGGAGGGAAATTGTCTAGCCTCGATGAAACCGTTTAATATTTGTAAATAAATATTTCTTGTATAAAAATACTTTAAAATTATTATTAATATCCTTACCATTGCAATGATTGTAATTTTGGGACAATGCAGAAGTTTGTCGTGCAGTTTTCTCTTGTCCACAGAGCGTATTACACGATGGTCCTTGTTTTCCTTTGGAGCAATATATAAGATAATAATACAATAAGAGTTTATTTTCTCATCCACCGCAATCGATATAGTTGTTTTCTGTAATAAGCGTGAAACTAATCAATAATAAGGAGGTCCCAGATTACATTGACGTTGTATGTAAGATAAGGGAGGATTTTGGGAACGCTCAAGTACGTGAAACGTGGAATTTATAGAAATAGTTTTAAGATCTCAGTTTATTGCTGTTAAAACCCCGTCCATTGGATGTTGTGTGAAGCTACATCTGTGTGAGAACGATAAAGAATTGATAGCAAAGGCGGGTATCACAATATTATTTTAATACACATTTCACATGAAAGAATTTTCATTCGTCGCTATTATTTTGAAATAGTTACGAAATCTCTTATTAATTCTTGCCAGAAACGCTCATTTCTTTCTGTATTCATAATTAAATTTGTATATGGCTTCGTATAGGGATCCCAGAATGAAGAAAATGTGCCAAAACAGAAAACACTCTTCGTGGAACGTCACACAAAGGTTTTCACTGTTTTTGACGTAAAATACATAAAATAAATAAATTAATAAACTTAAAGAAATGACACTTTCCTTACCACTGTCAGACCAATTTTGATATAAGAGTTTGAATTTGATAATATCGATTAATTACTTTAGATATTTATTGCGGGACACTTTCTACGTCAATCAAAAACACCGAAAGTGAAATATGGAAATCGCGTCACATGATAATTTACTAATTATTTATTTCTTCAAGGGACCTTTCTCATTATATCACCTTGGACAAACATCATGCTTTTGAGGTTTATGAATTTTATTTTGTATCAAAAGACCACTGCGATTGAACCTTGGTTCGAATCCTCTCCCCAACTTCTTAAATGCCCTTACACACGCTTGTAAAGAACGTGATCGCATTCCAGTTGCAAAAACAATATAATATGCAGTGTGCGTACTATTGACACAGGTTATCGGTTCTCTTGTAAGCAGATCTGCGACAGAGTAATCACAACACTGGCGGCAGCAATGCGTGCCGCGGGATTGCCGAGATTCGTAGCCAGGCGCGACAAACGCGCGCGGCGCGGGTAGCGGGGAGAGGGCGGAAGGGCGGGAGAGGAGGCGGGAGCGGAGGCGGAAGAGGAGGCGGAGGGCGGCGGGAAAGCAGGCGAGGCGAGCAGCCGGCGCGAGAGCTGTGTACGGGTGTGATTAGATTGTCAACGAGGTTTGTGTGTTTATCGAATGATTATGTACAGAAAATAGATGGATTTCAATTTCCTCCACTCCTATGATCACAATGCGCGCGGCCTGTGAAAGCCAAATATTAATCCGTGTTTATGCTGCCCGGCGCCAGGGCTGGCCAAGGAGAGAAGCTCCAGCGAGTTAGGGAAAGGGGTAAGACGGAGTGGGGAAGGAAGGACCGGAGAGAGTAATGAAGCGTAGAGGGTAGCGGAGAGGGTAGCGGAGAAGGTAGACGAGAGGGTAGCGTAGGAGTGGAAGGTGTAGTGGAGAGGGTTAAGGGGAGGGGAAGCAAAGGCGGTAGGGGACGGGGTAGACAAAGGGGTAGCGGAGGAGGAAGCGGAAGGGGTAACGGAGAGGATAGCAGATCAGGTGAAGCGGCGCATGGCGGAATGGCCCGTGGTGATGCGTAGAACAGTGGGATATGGGCAGTGTTATGACGGAGAGCGGCTGGGCAGGAGAAGCTGTCAGTGGGGAGACTAAGTGACAGGTTCGGAGGCATTTTCTGTGAAGGAGCGGGCCGTGGATGGGTGGACTGAATGGGGTGGAAGAACGGATAGGATTGATGCGGGGCGAGATGGGCCAGAACAATACGGAGATGGGCAGGAGAAATGGGGTGGAATGGGAATGAGAGAGGATAAGCGGAAGGGGGAAGGCGTGGTGAGGATAAGGCGAAGACTACGAGGGGGGGATGTCAGATGATAGGATGGGGAGGGGAATGGTGGTGAGACGTGAGCATAAATGCTGAGAGGAAAGGTGAGGAAGGTTGGGACAATTAGGCGCTGTGGTATTGCCCACCTGTAGTGTAGTGTTGGGCAGTGCCATTCATCCGTGGTGTATAAGGTTTCCGATGATGCTGCGCGAGGCGGCGATGGATAGATAGTATTATCTGATACCAATTGAACTATATAGTTGTGTGCTTGTTACACTCATGGAACTTCTATAAACTAGTTTGTAAACATGAATTACACTGTCATACAAATAGCTTAATAGTAATAATACATTTAAAAAACAAAGAAACAACTTGGCTAAGTTTAAGCAATCGGCATTATTTGCTTAGAAGTAATGCATATTCTCAAGTTGTACCGGCCTAGATGGCCCAGGTCATCAATTCTTGCTACTGCAGTGCCCCTGACTTGAACGTCCTGAGTTTCGAGTCTCAAAGGTGGCAGGATATTGACACTAGTTGAATTCAGCCGCTGCCTGGAGGAGAACTGTAGCGGCCGGCTGCTCTGAGGAGAATTTTTCCGTTCAACACCAGGAGATTGCCGGAGTATTACACTAACAAACGTGCCGCGGACCGCGGGCTAGATTTCCTTCCTCTTCCTAGTCATATGCCCTTCCTGCTTACCCACATATTTACGTGCACTACACTACCACACATGTTGGGAAACCAGTCGGGTCCTCAGAACTTGTCCCGGCTGCGGCGGAAAGGTTACCGCCACCTCCGTAGTAAAATACAGCTAAGGGAATAATGACCTTAGCAGTTGGCGCGCTCGGATGCAGTAATCAATCAATCGATTGTGTGCATGAAGTTGCCGAATTTTCATAACGTTTATCTGTAAAAAGCAATTACCCTTTGTCTCATACAAATGCCACGTTGCAATTTAATGTTATGTGTGAGTCCGATTCGCAAAAGGTGGATCCAGGAAGTATTTCGGGCAAGAAAAATTCCATTCGGGACCTCCCATATGTATTACTAAATAATATTTTTTTAAATGTCTGCTTGAATTTTTTTAAAATGTTTGAGTGTATTCATGATGAAAATGCTTCTTTCTATATGACGAGATCTAGATGTTCGGGTATTATGGAGGAGTCGGATAATATGCAATATGGAGTTTTCTTCTCTCGCAAGAGCTGCAGCCAAATGGAGCCAAACTACTTCAGAATGTTCATATGATTCTGTGCAGGCAGTGTCACCCTCTGGCCATGTGCATCGTGCCTGCTACTGAAGAAGATTCGTTTTTCTATCTCCAAAAAATTACGCTTTGGTTATTAGATTTTGACCAGCCAATACTAAAAAAATGACTTTCTCTGATGGATCTCACCGAACTCGAGGCCCTGCAAATTTGAATCTGATATTTTGATTTTGCGGGCTATTTTACATTAACTCTCACAAAATACACAGTTTTGTCAAATATTGCTGCTCGTTTTTGGATTAGATTTCTTTTTCGGGTAGAGTAAAGTGCGATTGAAAACCACCCATATCGTTGAACTGTGTTACGAAAATTGCGACAGTTATATCCTTTTCGGCAAGTACATTATTGAAGATACAGGTTTTTCCCTTAATGAAACCTGATTTTAAAAACAGATTTTGAAACAAGGTCATTTACAATTTTTCGAAAATATGAGTAGATTTGCGTGAAATGTAGGAAAATTTTTAAATTTTTTAAAACTATTTTTTTCTCAAAAATACTACAAATTTTTCTCTACATTTTCTCTTCTCATATATCATATAACGGTAAAAAATAGTGCTACTTCATTTTCGGCGAAATAATTATTTTTGGTAATTACAAAAAGTTATCATTTAAAATCTACACAATGGAAGACGAAGATATTTGTGCATTGAACAAAATCTGTATTAAAAAATCAGACCTTTAAAAAATGGTCATGAAATTTTTTTCATAAAACAAGGAGTTTTCGCGTCAGTTCTGCTTGAAATGAATGTAATTAAGAAAAAAAACATTTTCTCACGAACTGCTCATATTCAATTCTTTAATTTTTTTCAGGGATAAAACAAGGAAGGCTTAATACAATGGCGCATGTCTCATTTTGTTGAAGACAATTTTCAATTATTTTCAAATATTGCACGTTTTAAAAAGTGAAAAAGAAATTAAATTTTTAAGCATGGCCAAAGTGCGGTGATCGACTAGGTGGCGCAGCGGTAGAACTTACAGCGAGTTTACTTCATGGAAACGAGCTCGAGTCTCGGCGCTTGAAAAAATTTCTGTTGGGAAACACTTTTGAAGGATGTACAAGTAATATAATATTACGAAGTGGTTACAAATAATGCTAGAAAGTATGTGCTGTTGAAGAACCGGTAGTTTCAGATAATGGTTTACATTGTTTTCATGGTTAACGTGAATATTTCTTTCGTAATGGATAAAAATTATAAAATAGTTTGACTTTAATAGGCTTTTGCTTAACTCATTCCTATTATCCGACATTCTCGGTTATCCGACGTTCAGCGATAATATTATGACTTTCCTATTATGATAACCACAGCACATATTTTACGAGCAAGAGGGGCAATAATTTTCCCTGCCAGTATTTCGCTATCATCAGCCAGGTTATCTATTTTGAGAACCAGGAAGCTCCCCTGCTCCACGCCCAGTTCATTCGCTCATTTTTACGTTATTCTTTAAAATCTTGCCATCCTCCTTGGAGAACGGAGTAACTCCATAATGGACCTACGAACTAGTGTAAATTAGAATGCAACAGTATCGGGCAGAGTTCCAGGAAACAGGAAGTTCCCAGCTCGACGCGACGTCGCTCTGCGCAGTGCCGCATATATTTTTGCGATAAATAACGCTATTTTCACGGACGATTTATCCCGTCACGCACAACCAGACGAAACCGCACGTGAAAATATAATCACGTGTAATCAAAACAGAGATAGCGGAATCGGGTTCGCTTTTTGCCGCAATTTTTTATTTCCTTTGCGTAAACGAGATTTTATTTCGGGGCAAATTCCCCGGCGGGGCATGCCACGTCGGTAATTGACCGGCACACGCGGTCGACTCTGCTGTCACAACCCACGCCCCCTCTCCCACCTCACCCACACTGTCACGACCCCGCTCCCCTCTCCAGCCCCCCGCCCTACCCCTTTCCCATACGTTCATGCCCTGCCCCGCGCTCTCCCCGCCACAACCCAATCCCAGCCTCTATCACCATAGCCATTGCCATTTCCCCGCCCTTGTCACACACACACTTAGGTGGCTCAGAGCATTAACTGATGTCACTGCAATACGTCTGACCGGGAGGTCCTAGGGTAGAAGTCCCGATTGTGGCAGGACCCTCGAAATTAGTTAAGGGAGTCCAGTCGAATTCAGCCGCTGTCTGGAGGAGAACTCTAGCGGACGACTGCTCTGATGGGTAACTCACCCCTTACGCACAGACACACTCACATGAACTACACTATTACATTTGTCGGAAAACCAGTTGGCACTTTCCGACTGGGGCGGTGCTCCGCTTGTGGAAGCTACCGGATTGGAGAAAATCTTCACAAGCTCACGTAGGTTGGCGCTGGATCTCGCCAGCTAGCAGTGGAAGATCACCGCCACCTCCCACGATGAAAGCAAACTCTACCCTTGCGGGGCTAATGACCTTAGGCGTTGATGCGCCCCCAATCACTATTCAATCCAGTAACATTTCTCTGAGACACTGTCCTCCTAACTCCCAGGAAACATTGGCTCAGTTTACCCCGTTGTTGATTACTGTTAAAATGTTATAACGTTACCATAAAGCATTATATTCTGTGCAAAGAACGCATGTAATAAATGCCACAGATTACTGATTTCATACATACTGTTAATATTTTCATTCATTAATTTTATTGATGCGTAAATTTAAATTAAATTATCGAGAAAACTGATGAAAAACACATGGTAGAAAAAACATATTTTTGTAATCATGAAAGAGTTAAACCGTTCGAACATATACATTGCGTGATATTACGGTTAGTTTATGACAAAAACGTGGACAAATTGCATTTTTGAAAGAGCAAACCATTCCGCGGCACGAGTCATGGCGATAGTACTCAGTTAATAAATGCATATCTCTCACTTTTCCTACCTTCGTGCTGGATTTTTACCTCAAGCAATAGTATATTTTACCGAAAGTTGTCATAAAAATTGCATATAGTTTGTACTGTTTTCTCGCGATACAAATAAAAATAAATAGTATATTATAATTAGTATATTTCTAATCAAGTAGAAAATTAAGATTCACAGCTCACATAAAATCGTCTGTTTACAATTTTATTTACGATATTCTCTTCCTTAGTGTTTCTGAAACATGATATTTCTAAGAAGATGTAAATGGGAAAATAGAAAAAATACATAAAGCACTATTTTAAGCATTAATGCTCAATTCAATACAAATAAAACATCAATTAGTCCCAGAACCGTCTATATCTCGAATCATTGTTTGCTAATTATTTGGATTCTGTCGTAAATGTGATTTCCTAAACTTGAGCATGACAGTTTATTATCTAAACGAACCATTCCAACCAACTTTTTAAATTAAAAAAATATTTGTATTACTACGTACGTACTAAAGAAAAAGTTTTGCGATGTGGAGAAAATCAACAATATTTCAATAGAAAAATTTCAGAGGCCCAGTTGCGAAAAAGCGAATAAATCTTTCTTCTACCTGTAGTAAATTACTTTCTCTAGCCCCAGCTTAGATGGCTCAGAATGTCATTGATATTCCTGCAGTACCACTAACCGGAATGTCATGGGGTTCGGATCCCGATTGTGCAGGGTTTTCGACATTACTACATATCTAGGTCGAATTCAGCCTATATGCGGAGAAAATTCTAGCTGCTCTGATTGGTAGTTTTCCGCGATTTCTCCGATCAACACCAAACGAATGCCGAAGCAGTACCCAAACCAGCAGGTCACGGACCGCTCCCGATCTTTCCTTTCCCTTCATCATCCTATTCACATCCCTTATTTGCCCACACACTTACATGCACTACTCTACCAAACATGCCCGGAGTGCTGCAGAGAGTCCTGTCGAGAGCTTCGAGCTTGTCCCGACGTGGGCCGACGGGGGCCTTACTAGTGGGAGATCCATGTTTGGGAAAAAACGCATCACGTCAGGTAGGTCGGCCCGAATCTCGCCATCCGGTGGGGGGGGGGGTCACCACCACCACCGGCGATAAACAACAAGCGCTACACTTAATGCACTAAATTACCTGAGCCGTTGATGCACCTGAGATTATCAATTAATCAATTGATATGTGGTAAAATCTCTGTACCCGTCCGTCTGTTCCCTACGCTATCGCCCAAACCGTCCAGAGAGACAAATCCTGCACCATCGGGAATCGAACCCTAGGGCTTTTCGGTCAGTGGCACTGCATTGACAATGACAACCTGAGCCATCTAAACCGGTGCCGTCAGTTTTCGGCGTTCGGCGTCTCGGTCCCTCAAAACTTAAATGACTCACCACGTGTTAGAGGAAGTAATGTACTACATGTAGGAGAAAGATTTAATCACATTTTTCACAACTGGACCCCTGAAATTTTTGTATAGAAAAATCATTGATTTTCTGTGCATTGCATAACTTTCTCTTTAGTACGTACGTACGTACGTACGTACGTAGTAAGACAAGAAAGAAAAAAGTTTTACTTTCATTTGGGCAAGCCTGATACTTAAATCCGCGCATGACAAACACTGATGACCTGCATCATATTGGGCTAGGGAGTCTCGCCATAGCAGCGTTGTGCCGTGGTCGCGCACGACATCCCAAAGCGCACCCGATAATGTCAATTTGGAAAGCATTATTGTAGTCGCGCCTATCTCCGGCGCTCTGTTTGAACAGTTAACACGTAGACGGGCATCTAATGCAAAGGAGGTGTGTAGCACAGTGTCGAGTGGTTGTCGGCGGATGGTAGCGCAAATAAGCGGGGAGAAACCGAGGTAGACCTCGGTGAAGAGAGAGAGAGGACGAGGAGAAGCCTTCCGACGCGTTTGGTGGGGCCCAACGGTATTTAGCCACCGTCGCCTCCTCAGATAACCTCCTTCGGGATCCGCCGCTGCCATCACGAATATTCTAGTGGCACTACAATAATTATTAACGTCATTAGGCCAAAAACCAGAAAATAACCAACCGTTATCTGTGTTATCGGCCGTGTGACGTTCAGTACTTTTCGTTATACCATCTTATTAAAGCATGCTTTAGCACCACTCGTTTGAGGCACGTACTTCTCGTTCGTAAGTTCACGCAAAATAACGTAAAACGTATTTTCGAAAAATTGTTCCCGACGAATCTACCTTTAAGAACAGATATCTTTAAGAGATAAAATATCCATCTTTAATATTTTAGTGAAGGAAGACTCCAAAAAAAATTTTGAACTCTTTGAATTTTTGAAACATTAGGATTTTCAACCAACATGAGACATACACTATTCTCTTAAACGTACTTCACACTATACAACAACAAAATTTAATTAAAAACAATGGAGCCATTATTTTGAAAATTTTTGAAAATGTCCCACGGATTTCGTGTAAAGTACCCCCAATATCAAAACATCGGTTTCATATTCAAGTAGCCGCGGCATCAGCCAGATCAATTGGGGAATATCAATATTGTAGCGACTGAGCGCTTTAGACACTAGCGTTATTCACAGACTGACAGACTGAAAGACGTTTTGATGTCATTCGATCTTTCGGTATCAAGGACACACAAAATATGGATTCTGGCTACACCACGTGTTAGAGAATTCCCTCCCCCATATTAGCAACTGCATTTATTCACTTTTTCTTTACCAGGGCTCTGTAATAAAGGGTTTTCTGCCAAAAAGTTGCCGTGTTCTTCGCGCAGCATTACGTAACTTTCTCTCTACTCCGTAGCAAGAAAGTAAAAGTCCAGAAAAATGATATTCAAAATTATTGGCCAATTCTCTTTCGCCAATAGTTTCAAAATAGAGAGTTTTTTCTATAAGGTCATGGAAACTTTCCTCATGAAAAACGAAGCGTTTTCAGACTCTGAACATGGAATTAGAAAATCAAAATTCATGAAAATGGCATGTTGTCCTTTTTTTAAAAATAATGTCGCTTAATCAAAATAAAAAAGTATTGGTATATTTGTTTGATCTTTTGGTGCTATTTACATTCATATGGAATTTATGTAATTACCATTCATTTGATAACTTGGTACTTTAAACATTGATGGTAAATAGTAGAAATACTGTAGATGTAAGACAGAAAATTATTTACTCATCTTTAGCCATTGTAGTTTCAGGACCATGAAATTAAATCTTTGAGACTCAGATCAGGGGATTTGGTCAGAGTAGTAAAAACATTAAATAATTAAACTGGGCCATCGTGTAGGAATATTTTATTCCGTCATCAGGGCTATTGAAAATAATAAAACTTAGTAGTCTTATCGTTTATCCAACATTAGTTATCTTTCTCACTCCACACACAGACGCGCACACACACACAGACACACTTGAAAACACATCGAAGTATGTGTTCACTTAAAAAATCTTACCTTTCTTCCTAGCCCAAATCGTAGCTAGTCCCCCGATTCAGGGCAAGCGGTAAGATCGATCGCACGTGGCGACAAATTTCAACTTATATTTTTC
Organism: Gryllus bimaculatus; assembly: GCA_017312745.1. Taxonomy (NCBI): domain Eukaryota; kingdom Metazoa; phylum Arthropoda; class Insecta; order Orthoptera; family Gryllidae; genus Gryllus; species Gryllus bimaculatus. The sequence continues at coordinate 4,757,423 of BOPP01000073.1, read as the reverse complement.
CTTTGGGGGAAACGAGTCCAAGGAATGCATTCTCCCGGTCGAAATTTCGAGGCTGTTTGCAATGAGGCTTCTCTCATTGGCACCTGCAAATGAGAAAGCGGTCGTTAATTACACTGGCGGAAACACACCACAATGAGTCACCACTTCTCCTACGTCTTGCTGGAACTTTCTGGATGTTCATTCTCTTCGTTTGCTCTGTCGAACGTTCGACGCGATGTAATTTTGAGGAACATTTTTGAATGAACAATTCAAATAATATCTCGCCTAATCCAAGAAATTTGCGTATTAAAAATTTTTTCAGTGACATTGCATTGTGTCAATGATTTTGCCATGAATTACAATAACTTTTACTGATTGAAAATTATATTAAACGGAAGTAATTTAGTGAGGAATATTTAGGTTAATTGTCAGGGTTTATAAGTATGACATAGTTCTTCCTTCTTTATTGTAGGGAAACAACTTTATCATCAGGTATTTGGAAATTTGTTAACATCCCCCCAATGAGTAAATTAAGATAAGATATCTATCATACATACAAATTTTAATCAATTTCCCGGTACTTGATGATGAGAACAATGGATTTAGAAACGTCGTAAATGTATTATACATTAAAAATATATTCGCATTTAACCAATGAAATAAGTCGTTAATTTGATGATAGATGATCTAACATTTTTCTCATCAGTACAAAGTACTTCAAGCCAATGAATTGAAGAAATAGATCGACAAAGTTCCGAAATCTGTCTTCAACGTTAAGTCGACAAAACATTGTCCGTAGTTGTTCACTCACTTCCTGAATCATAATGATATAGTAAAAACAAGTAAATATAAAATATCAAGAATCATCAAAATATTAATTGAAAAATAAATACTTTGTAAATAAAGTAGTCTTCTCCGTTTGTTAAATTAAATAAGTGCCACTCTACTAATGTGCCACGCAAGTATATCATTCAATTGATTGATTGTTACTGATTCTGGCCACATTAATTAGCAAGTTCATTAGTCCCATGAGTGTAGTACATTTTTGCTCGGGAGGTTCTTCCCCCGCTGTCTGGCGAGATCCAGCGCCGATCTACCTTCACAGAGCGCGGAGTTTTCCACTACCAGGCATCTCCCATCTGCGGGGCACCGCCCCTGCTGGGATAAGCTCTAAGCTCTGGGCCGGTCTCCCAGCATGTGCGGTAGTGTAGTGCATGTTAGTGTAAGTGTTGTAAGCGATGAGGATAGGACAAGGAAGAGGTAAGAAACATCGCGCACGGTCCGTGACCCGTTTGCGAGGGTACTGCTTCGGCATTTGCCTGGTACTGATCGTAGAAACCACTGAAAAACTGCCAATGCGATGAGAGCAGCCTGCCGATAGAATTCTCTTCCAGACAGAGACTGGATTCGACCTAGCTGACAAAGTAGTGTAGAAAACCTTGCCACTGTCGGGACTCGAACCTAAGACTTCCCAGGAGAGGTACTGCCGTGACAACAGTTGATGTCCTGAGCTATCTCTCGCGATGTATCTCATTAAATAAACAGGGTCCTTACAATAAGCAGAACGCGCTCGCGGAGAGTGTTAACGAAGCGTGCTATTATTCCGCGCTCGCGCGAGGGAATTAATTGAGAATACGGAGGAAATGGATGTAACATCCCAACGTGCCCACATAGAGACTGGGAGACCATGTAGTAAGAGAGAAAACAAGGCTTGTGAAGCTCTGGAAGTGAGAAACAATAAAATGCTCATTTCAGATTTTGGGTTGAAAAATACATGATCTGAAAGTAATTTCATAGCATTTTACGCAATTAGCTTATAATGTTAAGCTTTATTTGCATGAGTACATGTTTGAGTACATGTTTTGAAAACGAGCCTCGTTAGTAGCAAATTTCCAAATTTCTTTGAATGCAATAAAGCAACTATATAAACGAGTTGCATATGCTATTTTTCGTATATCAGCATTAGAAATATAAGAGAATCAAACTTAATTTTGCAAAACAACTCTGTTGTGACGTCTCAGGTATTTGATATCTGTGTGAGAAAACGGTGGTCGGCTGTTTGGTTTACCTCTCCACCCCAGCGATTCTCTCACTGCGATTGGCTGAATGTGTGAAGTCGCAATCATTTCTGCCGTAAAATGTATTACGTAATCATTTGTGTCGTTAAATGCCCAAGAATGAACGATTTCTTGCAACACAAAAGGTCGTTTATAATGCTGGAATACAAAAAATTTATTATGTATGAAATGTATTGAACTGTTACAAACTCATATTTGTAGGCACTGCCTTCTTTGCTCTTCCCGAAGAGTCACCACTTGTCAGTTCACATGTCAGAGTAATATAATGACGTCCTTGAAGTGAATTGTTTTCATTTATTTGTATCATACAATTAAATCTCATCTAGCAAGTTTTCGAGAAGTAGCTACATTTTGCGACTTTGTTCAAATTATATTATTAAATTTCTTCCTGATTACTATTACTTACGTGTCATTTTTATTTTGTGGCTGAAATGTGATTTGAATTTTAGCTTGCTCAAGTAAACACACATTTTCTTCTTTATTCACATATCAACAAATACCTACTGCTCACCTCTTCTCCCTTATAGAGACGCATCTGAATAACTGTTACAAATGTACGGGTCGAAGATGATCAATGTTTATCAATACACATGTCATACCTTTACTTATCCATACTACATATGTAACATATATCCTTGTTTAATAGGCAATTCATCTTGCACGTTTTTTTTGGCAAAGTCAAGGTATCTCTTCGCTTGTACCAGAACGTGAACTTGCCCAACTCAAGTGCACGATGTGCTGCCTACTAATCAG
>BOPP01000073.1:4727554-4747531 GCA_017312745.1 Gryllus bimaculatus | reverse complement strand
GGAGAAGAGGAAGAGGGCGTACGGGAGAAGGGGGAAACGAATTAGACCTCGATAAAGCCTGCAAGCAAGCGGAGCCGGTGAAGTTCCTGCAAAGAGGATCACGGCGGAGAAGAAAAGAAGAATTTTGTAGAAGGAAATTCTACCACTAATCGATATCATTTTCGTGGTCATCGCATGTTGTGAAATAAAAGGCTACGGGTGTGGTAGCGTAGGAAAATGCGAATTTGCAGCGGACATTTCATTGAGGTTCTATGTTAGAGACACGTTGGTAGTAAATTTTCCATAATATATCACCGGATGTATAATGCGTTTAAAGGACAGCAATCCCCGAACACCAGAAACGCTTCTCCGAATTAAAAATATCAATTATATTTAAAAATACTTCAAATGTAAAATGTTTAGAACTAAGATGAAATGTTTGATCATCAAGTAAATACTTAATAAGCATTAATCATTTGATCTATTTTTAATAATAATAAATAAATATTTTGTGGATAATGGAGAAATTATATATTTTATTGATTGTATTTCTTCTTTTGCAAGAGTGAGTTATTAACATTAACCCGAGACATTTCCAATTCAATAGATAGGGAATTGTTACAGAATTCGGCAAAGCTTTCAATAATGTTCCGTATGATAATATCTCATTCACAAAGTAGCATCATAGGATATAATTTGTATACGTGCACGTTTTCTAGAGCCCCGGAATAGATACTCCTATTGCCTTTTTAACATTTGAGGAACTTCCAAAAATGTAATAAAATGTCCAAAATGACTATTTTTAAAAATATGGCATAAAAACATATCTAGTTCCTGTCGGTAACGAAAACCCCGTCTTACGTTCCGTGGGCGTATAGTTTTGGAAATATGCATGATTTAATTCATTTTGTCGAAAAACAGTTAAAACTGTGTTAGACGTGTGTGGGAGACGATCATCTGCACACGTTTACTTAAGTTCCAAAATCATTTCCCACAGTTTTCACTAGAAATAATTGAAAGATGAGTAAAAGTTAAAAAAAGAAAAATAAAATTTTAAAAAGCGCAAGATCAGCAACATTTGAATAACTCGACATTTTCGTTCCCGAGTTATAGAAAACTTATTTAAAACTGGAAACGTACTGCAAATTTCATTTTTCTGCATTGCTGACGAAATAGAAACTACTACCATTGCTACTATCTAGGCTCTATTACCATTACAAGCGAAAAGAGAGTTCAACAAGTGAAGCTACATTTATGTCCGGACGCAAAACAAGGGGCCATCTCAGCATTTGCTCAATGTATCAGGAAAAATGGATAAAAACTTAATCGAGATGGGGATCATTGACACGGAAGCTGAAGTGCATTAATTGTTATTTTCATATTGTATTTAAAAATATACAATACAAATGCAAACTAATTTTTTTATTACTGTTTTGTTCAAGTACATATTATTTTTCTTTTTGATGATCAATATAGTCTCTAATTGTGGAGAAACATTTATGCAACCGAAAATATTTTACTTTTAACTTATATTTGTGTACCGACATTAATGGTTTAATGTCATTTGGCATTGCGTTGAAATGTAACGTATATGTATTATATGTAGATTTCTGGTAATGAGCTGTTGATACTGACACTTGATGAACGTGATTTCAACGAATAATTATAAATATCAGTATTGCATGAAAATGTGTTCTCACCATCAAGTAAGTCAGTTCTGACAAATATCGCAGATTCGTAAATAAACAGGCAATGGAGTGGTAAGATTTCAAGCTCAATGAAGAGAGGTTTCACGCGGATGGCATTTTTTCATTATTCGAATAGTTTTCTTTTGCAATCTAAAGATCTGGGTAAAACATGTTGAGCTTTCTCAAAATATTATGCCATATCTCAGGCGGGAATGCACATTTTCAAAACAACGCAACAAGCAGCATGAAGGCTGACAGAATTTCGAAGAATTCTGAATGCGTAACATAATGAACTTAATTTAGTGATTAATTCTATTATATACATTCCATCTGGGAATTGACTGAATTGAGATAACTAGAAATTTTGTTTCTTTAACATCAGCTAATTGCATATTATTCATTTTCAATGGAGCTAGCGATTGCCTATTTCAAATGCAAAAATGCTTTGAAACATCCTTCATTAACTATTAATTTGTTATCACAAAACCAATTTAAAACTTCTGAAATCATATTATTTATTGTTTCTTTTTTGAAAAAAACATTCGTGTCATCGGCAAACAGAACTGTTCTTCCGTTTTTTAAAGACGAGGGCATGTCGTTCACTTATAACAGCAAATGATGTTGAATTTTGTGGATTTAGTCCCTTCCTGAGATCAGCTGGAATTTTAGAAAAGTGTTGATTGAAGAGATTTGTAACTTTTTCCGGATTACTTGCTTCTCTTTCATTATACTTTAAAACAACATTCTCTACTAAGTAACGAGATGATGTGGTCGTATTTTGTACGATATTCCACATTGCTTTAGTTTTGTTAATAGTGTTCAAAATATCCTGATGGTTTTTCATTATTTTTGCCTGAATTATCATTTTCCTTGAAATTCTTTTGTATTCTCCGAAGTAGACATGGAAACTGTATGATACGTTATGATGTTTAGAAATAAAGTAAAGTGCAGGTTTGTTTATACACAATGTTCTAGTTCCCTCTGTGATCCAAGTATTACTTTTCGGTGAAATGTTTAATTTTCTCTTTTTAAGAGGAAAGCATGCGTTAAAGTGAAATGAAGTCTTTGAGAAAAATAGTTTATATTTTCCATTTGTTTTAAGAGCATTATAAACTATGTTCCATTATTCCTTCAGCAATTAGTTCATAAATAATTTTGTGTTAACTTTAGCGAATGCTCTACACATGCGTGTATTATTTATTGTGTCAATATTCATGTTATAAGTAATTATAAGAATTTGTGCATTGTGGTCACTGTAACCTTGATTAGTAGTTTTTATTTCATATCTAGTTGTGGTTTTGTAAATTATAATTTCATCCATGGCTTTTTGTGATTTAAATGTATTCCGTGTTGGTACATTCACTGTAATATCGAAATTAAAAGATTGAAGTAAATTGAAAAACTGCTCTTTTTTGTGGGATTCGCTCAGAAAATATATTTTGTAATCTCCGCATTTAACAATGGATTTAAAAGATAGATTACTTATTTGGTTCATAGTTATATCTATATTTTGCAAGAAAATGAAATTATCGAAAGCTCGCTTTGTTGAAGGTATGTAGATGCAAAGTAAGATCGTTTTTAGCGTAGAAAGATGTACTACTGTTATTTCAAAACTGTTTCAACTGCATATAAATTGAATTCTGACAAGATAGATGCAATATCATTTCTTACGTAAATACACGAACCTTTATAAGCAGGACCCTTATTTGATTCTCTCGCTCAACAATATGATCCTGCAAGGTAAAAACTAGGAATCAGGAGTGTGTTTAAATCGTTATGAGACAACCAATCTTCTGTAAAGCAAAAAACATCTATTTAACTTAGATTACACTGTAATGCTGCCTCGATAAATTCAACTGTATTTGAAAGAGATTGCACATTATGATGCATTATTCGAATCTTTCGCATGTACCTACACGGATATTTCTCTGCTTCATCTGACTGTAGTTGCTATTATTTATCTAATTTTTACCTCGAGTACGTGTTCGAAGGAAGTATCGTGCCCCAGCAGTACCAGGAGGTGAGGAAGGAGGGGCGACAGATCTAGAGGAATGAATAATGTGAGAGATAGTACAAGTATTAGGTTTAGAAAATAAGGTAATTTGGTCCAAAGAGTTCCCGGAGGATGGAAGAGAGCTAGGAGATGTGGGTGGGGATGAGTCTCGGATATGTTTTTAATGCTCGTTACCGAGTGCATGTTTTCCGACAAAGTTCAGGTGAAGGCCATGCCGGGTGAATTGTTTTCCTGAAAGAAAGTTTAGCTCAAATAATGTAACATATATGCCTTTCAGATATAGTTTTGATTCGTTGTTTGTGCGTTTATTTTTTTGAACAATGTTGGTTTGTTGTACGAGAAGGGCGTAGTCGAGTCTATAATGTTCGTGATTCGGTCGGCACATTGTAATTTGTCAACATGTTGCTCAGGTGTAAAGTGACCACCGAAATTGATGTCATTCTTCCCTCCTGTGATGACTGTATCCCGTTTGGTGAGAGTTTTTGTCAGGATGTCCAACTCACTATTCGCATCGCCAAACCTCTCGTTAGCTTTAAACACACCCGTAAGGATTGGGAAGGCAAGGAAACACATTGTCATAATCTAAAACAAAATTGTTTTCAGTCATGATTGGTAGTGTTAATTGTGTTTTGGCTTTCGCGGATGGACGGTTGGAAATTTCTGCGATGTTGTCTGTTGTTGTCACACCGCCTGTCTTTTGAACGACCTCTTCAATATGTTCTTCTAAATCGGAAACGTTCATCGAAATTATTGTTCATATGTGTAAAGGCTTTCAGGAGGTCTGCTTTCAGAGTGTATAGAATACAAAATGTATAGAGAATAGTAGCCATGTCACGAATGCATATCGAAGTGCGTGGTAAAAATGAGAATAAATAAATAAATGAGAACTCAGACTAATGTAAAAATATTTCCTGAATTATCTTGATATATGACATGAATAAAATTATTTATTTTAATTTAGGTATTTATTTAAAAAACAGTAATGTGATTCTCATTAATATTTAAATGTGTTTGATTAAATACGAAAAGAGTCCAATGTGTTTAACGTGATTCTAGACCTAAGCTGAAAACTAATAAATACAATTTGATCACTATATTTTACCTATTGAAAGACCACAATATTTCGACAATTTGAAACACAAAGTTTAAGATTTACGTTACTGGGATAGGCGAAACTTTGAATTTTGATGTCTTTCATTATTATCACAACACTTTCACTGATAGTTTAAACCTTTATGCAAATCTAAATTCATTTGTAGAATAAATAAGTATAGGAAGAGACTACACGTGTTCAAATACAAGTTTGTCCGTTACTCCGTTTAACACCAATACCTGTATTACTACTTATTTTCCACTGCTTTGGGCAATATAAATATCTTTTCAGATTATCTGTAACAATGGTAAAGTGTGTTGCTTGATGCATGTACTCAATACATTATAAGTTTAATCACTTTCATTTTTTTAAAATCGATTGTCGGTGACGTCATTTTGGCCATTGTTGACATAGTCCCAACAAAATTGTTTCAAACGATAACATATATTTCTTAAGAGGCTCAATACTTGTGGTGAAAGAGAAACCCCTCAAATAGAAATAATATATATGAGATAAAACTGTGAGGAAATGTCGCGCATTTGCAAACGTGAAAGTAGTAGTATTTACGAGGTTCTTTGTACCTTATGCCGCTTCTCTCATCCCAGTCGCCACGTCCTTCGATCTTCTCAATCGTCTTCTTGAAGATCCCGTTCCTTTATCGTGTTTTCTATCTCATTTTTCATGTTTTTGTTTATCTGTTACGTTTCCTGTTTCTTTGAGGTAACCTTTTTTTAAATATCTTAGGTCATCCATTTTCCGTTATCCTTTAGATATGACCATACCATATCAATACTTTAATACCAACTACATCCATTATATCAATGTCAATACCCATTTGATTTTTTAGATCAACATTGCGTACTTTATCAAGAAATGTAAGGCTACAAGAGCATCTCTAAGAGTTCATTTTCATTGATTTTAATTTTGGGTCTTCACCCTAACTTAGAATCCAAACTTCTGACCCGTATGTTGTACATATGCTTGGTATTCTCATGTTCGTTGATATCACAAATTTTTTGAAAATGAAAAAAAAAAAACAACAAGTTTTGGTGGCGTGTTCCTACAACTATAATATTATAGAGAGTGTTTTCCTTAATAAAGTCTGTTCGTTAGTAGTTTCCGTGTAATTTTACGCGAAATAAAGATTTTTTTCTCGAAAACCGCTCCAAATTTCTTTCCTTAATGTTCTCCATTTATGTTGTGAGGTACGGTAAAATATAATAATAATAATAATAATAATAATAATAATAATAATAATAATAATAATAATAATAATAATGGCTTTATTAATGGCGAGGCTCAGGCCATTGGGCCTGCCCTTCCGCCTATAACTACTGCATTTACATACATACAAAGTTGTAACAATACATACAAAGATGTAAGAGGGGAGGACTAGCTTTACATATACGTCTGAAAGTACAAAACTAAGGACCATCCCGGCGTGCGCCTTAAGCGATGGAGTAAACCCAGACAATCTCAATCAGGATAGTGGCTTAGGGCCGAAAATTAACAGAACTGAGTATGTTATACACAGTAGTGAAACAGAAGTTTAGTGAAAGAGAAGAGAAAATATGTATTGGGGAAGGGATCATAAAGAAAAATGATGAAATTTGTGAGGCAGAGAGAAGGGAAAAGAAGCAAACAAAAGAATGAAGACGAGAAAAGTGAAATTATATGAGGAACGTTACAGAAAGTTACCTTAGGTTTACATTAGCACTTTACATAAATATAAAATAATTTAACACCAGAGAAGCACAATACACTATAAACTAATAACAACAGTAATTTTAAACACAATATTGACAGTATTAAGGAACAATATAAAGAGTGCTGAGATCTTAACATCAATATTGTTTATGCCAGTATATTGTAATAAGGATTATGATGACGCTACAAAGATAGCTACAAGTATATTTTATCTGGAACGCCACTAATAATTTTTTGTATATTTTATTAAACAATTTCATTAGGGTACACAGAAAAATAATAATGTTAATAATTTAGAAGGTATGAGAGGGAACGGTAAATGAGGAGAGAGCAATGAGGTATGGGGTAGAATTTCGAAAATAGAGAGGGTAAAGTACGGTGTTTAACGGTGGCGGTGACCAGCACTTGAAAGTGGGAGAAGTCTGGAGATTGAAGAAGACGTTAACGTCATTCTATATGTCGTTATTCCTTACCCATGTGGTTAATTTATTTTTGAATTAACCGAAAGTATTGGAATGTTTTAGACTCGCTGGTAATTTATTCCAAGCTTAGATAGATTTAATTGTGAATGATCTACTGAATGAAGTTGTATTATGACGAGGTACATAAATTAGAGCTGAATCATGAGATCAATTTAGTTTCAGAGGATTGAAGTTGCTTATGAGGCGTGTTGCATGAGAACCGTTTAAAACTTTTTAAAGAAGAAGTAGAGAGTGGAGAAAGTGTCTTCAAGAGTAAACATACCAATTCTGTCAACAACAAAAATCCGATACATGTTCGTATTTTCTTAGATCAATAGTTAAACGTAGTATTGTAAAAAAATACGAAGACCTCTGCCCCTAAAAAATGATGGGCTGGATCCGCCCCTGGCGAAGCCACAAAAAGTGCGAGGCCTGTGGCACACAGCACGTGCTACACGTGTTTCTATGTTAAATCGGTTCTGATGCATCGGGAGAAGGTGGTCCTGGGGCGGGGGGAATTCCTGGCGCCGCACCGCTGCCAGCTGTTTCTGTGGTTTGACAAATGATTATGACAATAATGACAATTCCATACAAACTAAATTGGCAGACGTGGTCAGTGGAAATGGCATGCAGAAATAATTCTCATTTATTTTCCCAACGTTGGGTAACTTGTGTTGGAAATGTGGTATTCTCTATTAATTTGATATATTTTATTTATTACGTAAAACCAGTAAAAACTGCACGTGCCGTACGAGGAAGAAGAATAATCTGCGCACGTTTGATCTCCAGAATCCCTTTACCACACTTTTACTTATACATAAAAATTCGAATGTAGAGTGGTTATAATTATTTGAAAACTATAAACGTCCACTCTCAAGTCATACCGGAATAATAGTTATTGGCTTTCCTAAATGAACTACAGATTTTATTTTATTATATTGTTAACAAAGTAGCAATCCACACACCCGGCTTTTCTCTGACCACAATCGACAAAAGGAGAGTTGTGCATAGACAAAACGTGTGCATAGTGAAGCTACATTTACATCCAGAAGCAAAATAAGTAACCATTTCAAGTTTTGCTTTTTCCCTTCAACTAGAATATGTTTGCATGAAAATAGTTTAATAATGTAGCTGGAACTCAAGAACTGCCGGGGCAAATAGCAATCTATCGTTGTTCCAAAATCGTACGTTGTTCCAAAATCGTTGTTCCATCGCACATTAAGTGCGATGCCAATTAATCTGTGATTAATTTCACACATTGTTCGAACTTTCGTGCCCGATTCTCGTAAGCATATGTGAGATTACTCGTTGAGATAATTATTTTTACCAATGGTGATAAATGTCACTTGTCGCCAACCATGAAGACATCATGATCAAGAAAAAAATTAAGCAATATTACAGTATAGTAAAATGGTTAATAGTGATTAGGACAAATTCATGAAAGCATTGGTGATTGAAATCTCTGGGAAAAATTTATATTTAATTAGACGCTGAAGGAGGATGATACTTTACCACGAAATGTAGGGCACTCTCGTGCTTTGGATCGTTGTTGTAAAATATTGTCCGGAATCTGAGAAAATTTTATTCATATAATTTACTTAGAGTTGAGGTTATCGCTTTCCTGTTTGCAAAGATGTACGTAAACACAACTATCTCGTTTATTGTGTGCATGTTTTGTGTTTGGGTGTAAAGGCTGTCAATTGGTAGTTAATATTATATTTTTATGGGTTTTTGAACAAGATATGTTAGTATGTTTGATAGCTACCTGTGTGTAAATATTATTGCTGAGAGATGTCATTGATGTGCAGTTGTAAAGTTACCGCAGATTCATGGATTAAGCACGACTTCGCTGCATACAAGCGTTTCTCTCCTGTAATTTTGAAATATCAGCCGGAAATTTGAAATGAATCTCGGATACGTAAATCAAAATTCTCAATGATACTGTCATAGCGAACGTATGACCAAATTTGAGGCAGAACGTTTTAACACAAGGATACTCGACAACCATGTCCAAACCCTTACATAGAACAAATCCACACTCGCGAGAAAGACTTTCAACTATTACAATGTTTGCACAGCGTAGCGCAAAACATAATTAAAAATCACGTGACCAGCAGTGTGTGATGTGTAATTCACTGCAATAGCAAAGCAATCCCGGGTCCACTAATTAATAAATAAATGTGAGTATTGAGGGTGAGCTAAGAGGCACTTGTCGCGCAGGGTGTTCGTCTGCGTCACGGCGACGCGCGTGGGCTGCGATCGCCGACTTCGCTGAAAGGCCCACGGAGCGTCGCGGGGTGAAGCGGGGGAAGCGGGGCGGAAAGCTCCAGTCGACGCTGGGAAGCGGATGCGGCGATTGAACGCGTCCGGTTGGCGCTCTCCTCCGCCATCGTCTGCGCCGCCGCTGCCGCCGCCAGCGCCTCAGTTCCAAGGGATAATCTGCCTCGAGGCATCCGCTCTCCCCGATTGCGCCGCCCACGCCCTTCGCCGCTCGCCGCTGCCGCCGTCGCCGTCGCGGGTTTAGCTGCCGCCGTGCGGCTTCCTGGCCTCTGGTTCAGCCACCGTCGGGGAAGAAAGACGTAGCGGCGGCGGCGGCTTTTCGTTGCGACGATAATGGTGTAAGATAATGGGGAGGGGTGCGCGAGGAAGAATGGAGGCGGTGTGGAAGACGTGGATGGGCGCAGCGGTGGAGCTGGCTGTGAGCGAATACGACATCGTGAAGGTGGGCGCAGGGGTGTTGTGGTGGAAAGGTGGCGGACGGGGGCGGGCGGCGGACGGGGCGGGGCGCCGGACCGCGCGGCCGGGGCGGCGGGACGAGCGGCGGCGGACGTCGGCGGGCCGGCGGAACGGGGCGCACGGGACGGGCGGGGCGGCGACGGGCGAGGCCGGCAGAACCGGGCCGCGCGCGGGACGGAAAGGAGTGACGTGTGACGGGGTGGCGAGGCGGTGGAGAGCGCGGGCAAGTAACGTTGAGGCCGCTGCAGCGGAGCTACCATCTGAGATGTGAAGGCAGTGAGAACTGGAGATGGGAATGAAGCTTGCGTCGACAGAGAAGAGGTTTGGGTGCGCCGGAGGGAAGTTTATAACGTTGGCAGATATGGTGACAAAAGTGCGACCTAGATATTAGAGGCGGTGACGAAAATGAAGTTCTTCACCCACTGGATGGTGAGATCTGACGCCGACCTACCCGTCAGCTTGTGGAATTTTCTCAACAGGTATCGCCCACCAGTGATGCACCGTCCCAGCCGAGACAAATTCTAACCTCCTGTCCAATCTCCCGACATTTGTGGTAGTGTAATGCATGTAAGTGTGTGTGTATGTAAGAGGGAAGGATATGCGAAGAAAGAGGTAGTAAAGATCCCGTGCGATCCGTGGCACATTTGTTTATTATTTATTTAATAGGTAATTATTACAGAAAAAATTAGTTAACTTGATCCTATGTGGCTAGGCCGAAGGCCTTTAAGCCATTACAATACCTACATCCTTTCGCGTTCTAATCTTTCGAATTCTGGTATTCACCCCAAATGGTCTCTCCAACGCATCAAAGCCGCGGAAAAGAGACCATAAGGTACGGCTCAGGAAAAAACCCCTGAAGGGGGAAAAACCTGCCGTCAGAAGCCGAGTACATTCTAATCTATCCGACGTTTATTTTAGCTATTTTATTTTCTGGCGTGGGCGTCCCGCCGTCTCCTTCCAGTATGGCACATTTGTTAGGATTCTGCCCCAGTATTCGTATGGTTTTGATCGAAGAATCTACAGAAAATTAACGATTAAAGCAAACGGCTGCTAGATGTCTGCTCCAGACCGCGGTTGGGTTCGACCTTGCTATCTAGTTCAGGGTTGTCTAACTGGGAGCCTTCGGGCTGCATGCGGCCCGCGTAGATATTTAGTGTGGTCTGAGAGGTGGTTTTAGTCAAACGTTAAACTCCCTTGGATCCATATCGAGCGAAAACATCGCGTGCCTAGCACATGCGCCCTGTCGGAGTCAACATCCCCTTAATGAAAATATAGGTTCAAGTTTACATTTAAGATTTTGTATAGTAAATTTAGAAATTCAAAATCATCCCAATGTGTTACACTGCGTTATGCATGGTATGGCCTGATATTACGCATGGTTCCATACCGTTTTAGAGCAACCGGGCAAAGGTCCGAGATCAAAAATACGGGGAAATCAAGTGTGGATCGCCCGAGTATGGACCGCAACCATATTAAAGCTTTTAGTTGGGGCCCTTGAGGCCTTGCAAGTTGGGTCCCCCTAATATAGTTAGTGACGAAAATGTTGCCACCATGGAACGACTAAGGTCTCTAGGATCTTAATCAAGTTTTTAATTTAGATCGAGACGTGAGGAATTTCTGGTAGACCATGCGTGTTCACGGTGGGTTTTATCAGTGTTCTCACGTTTCCCCTACCTCTTATTCTACAATTCCTCCCTCGTTATTGAAACTCCATCAAAACAATGTAACGCCGAAATCGCAGGTAACTCATGGATCAAATAAAATTTATTGCTGGCGAGTGTTGAGCAAGTAAAAGCATTCCTTGCCACAACGTACAAGGAATTATCCATGTCCGTGGCTGGATTCGAACCCACTATCCAGCAAGACAGTTAATGCGCTATTGCCTGAAGGATCTCGACTATTTAAATCTACATTTTCAATCGCTAGACATCACTTTGCACTCTCTTCCTTCCATAACCTTCATAATCTAAAGCCAATGTCATCATAATCTTTCATCAGCGTTCTCATCACCCTTTACTTGCATTAGCTGTAATTTTTTTTAAATTTCGTGCAAGGGGGTGGCGGGGAGGGAGCGAGGAGCAAGGAAACAGAAAAAAGAAAACAGTGGAGGCGGAATAGAGAGAGAATGTTGTATCGGTGATGGAGGTGTAGGAGGCGAAATAAGAGATGACAGAAAGGGAAAAGGGAGAGAACGAAGAAGGAGAATATAAAGAGATGTAATCTAAATGAGATTACATGTAATGTAAATCAAATGGTGTTTGATGAAATGTAAATGAAATGATGATATGAGTGGTTAATTATAGTGTGGAATCGAATTTTGTTGTGAGATGTAAGATAGTGCGAATAACTGAAACGGATTATTGTGGTGCGCGCCAAAGTTGAAGTAAAATGATCAGATTTGGCAGAAATATTACGAGTACGGGGATGTATGGGCGGACCCGAGCGGGACGGAGAACGAAGCTGGATGAATGCAAGAGATAGCGTCTGATTCTCTGAAACAAGCCGCCGTGGGGCAACGGCTCTCAATCCGCGGAGGCGCGGGGACGGCGAGGGCGGTGAGATCGGCGTGGGCGGCGAGGGTGGCGAGGGCGAGGATTATGTTTTCAAATTGCCTAGATTTCACAGATCGCAGAAAAATTCCACAAAAACTACTTATATTTTCGAAAATTTGTACATGACTTTAAATAAAGACTGTTTTTGATGAGAGATTTCATGAAGGGAAACATTACTAAACTCCTGGCTTCGCCCTCCAATTACAAGAAATTTATTGTTAAAAATAATGGAATATAATAACGGCGGTATTTAAAAGTTGCAATTTTATAAAGTGGTCATTTTAGATCTTAGATTAAATTGAACACAGATGTGACATTTTGTTGCGCCTTCTGTACTCATTATTTTCACAGATGAGTACGCGAAACGTATGGCGCGCATTTCAGCCCATTCACGCCTAGTGTGCAGATTGTGACGAGGCTGGAAAATGGGACGGAAGGGACGGGGCGAGTGACTACGAAACGAGGGGGCGTGGATGATGGATTACGACGGAGGGTGAGAAGGCGTTCCAGGCGAGGGGCGGTCGAGGGGTAGGGGAGGAGGAGGTGTGGTTCGTGGCAGCGTGGGGTGAAGAGGGGTGGGGAGCTACGGGCCGTGCAGTAAGAGAGAGGGAATGAGGTGCGGGGTTTGCTAGTTAAAAATGCTTTGCTAGTTCTTTTGCTAGTAAAAGAAATCAAGAAAACAAACTTGTGGAAACTAATTTTCAAGTACAATTGTTTAAAAATCACTGTCAAATACGCTACTGTCATTTTACCAATGACATAAATTGCGTGTATAAGTGATGTAAACCGACATTTTTACAGCGATATTCACCTTGAAAACGGTCAAAAATTATAATTTTGTGGTGTTTTTCTGGAACTGAGTGTCGGTATGTGTAAGTTTTCTTGAAACTCGAGCCTCCTTGTCGTTGCACAGTGCTAAATAGCTCGGCCCGTTGAGAATCTTGGATCTCACTCGGAACGGCACGCATCAGTTTCCAATGGCCTGAACTATCCCGTACTTTCAAATCACTTCAGTACCTCATAATATTCCTTCCGACGGTGCCTTTACTAGTAATTTATGTACGAGTTTATTGCTGTTATATTTAACCATGTTTGTCTCTTCTTTGGTTGAACGATACAATTTACTGTTATATTAATTGACTCATTACTTTCTAAATGACTTCGGCTGATCCATATGTCATAATTCATGGTTATGTGATGCATGGTTAAGGAATAGGTGAAGAGTCCGTGACCAAAAGAAATTTTAGGAAGTGATTTGAGCACCTTGTCACAAAAATATCAAATAATAATACGTCCTAAAATGATTTAACCGGTTGACAACACAGCTAGTGAAAGCGGTGACGTAGTTGTTTGCCTTCCACACTATAATTGCTTAAATGATAATGCGAATTGACTATTAACTGGAGATGAAGTAGGCACTTTAAATAGCAATGGACATCATTGTGAACGTTGCAGGGAACACGGCCAGGAAAACTGAATGCGAAAGATTCTCCGAAGAATCGGACTAACAGGCTGTCACGCGTAAATTGATTCCACGTGCTATTGCGCGCAAATTTACTTAAAAATAGTTGGCACGCCCAGTTGATGGCATTGTCTGTGACATTGTCGCTGTGACATTGTCAGCGCCATCCTCTCTCCACACCCTGCTCAGTGAATACCGAGAAAACGAGTGCGTACATTGCGGGCTCCTAGGATTTTTTGATGCTTCTAGCGTACAGCCGTAGGACGGTGGCTCCGGGAGAGCAGTGGTATCGCACCTTCCTCCCAAGACCACAGCGTCGCCGCTTACTTGCGCGTTAAGCAATAGATCGCATCACGCGGGGCTACAAGACGTGAGATGAGGGGATACGAGACCGTGCGGCGAAGACGAAAGGAAGAAGCGAGGAAAAATGAGGAAGAGTGGGCAGTGAAGGAGGTGTAGTGCTAAGAGGCGTGTGGCTACGAGATGAGGCGCCACGGTGTCCAGAAAGGAGAAAAGGCGAAGAATGAGTGAGGACGAAGCGTGGGATGCGGGTCAAGGGAATGAATAAGAGGAAAGGGGTGGGGATTGAGGGAGCGTGAAGCTGAAGGAAACGAGCAAAAGACGAGAAATGAGGGAGCCTGAAGCTACTGGGAAGGGATATGACTCGAGAAACCAAGTGGGGCGTGGGGCGAGATGGAAGAGGCAAGGGACGAAGAATAGGCGGGCATGGGGCGAATGGGAATGGGTATGGCACGGAAAATGAGGGGCCGTGCGGCATGGCGGAAGGGGCACAGGACGAATATGAGTGGGAGTGGGTGTCGGGGAAGAGGCAAGGGATGAGGACTGCTGGAACGTGGGGCGAGGGGGAAGGAGCAAGCTCGAGAAATGAGGAGATGTGGGGCTCGGGGCAGGAGACGAGTAATGAGGAGACACAGTGTGAGTAGGAAGGACCATGGGGCGAGCAGTGAAAGACCGTGGGGCGTGAAAACGGGTACTGGTGTCGAGTGGCGAGTAGACGTACGGCAATGAGGCATGGAACGTAGGGCGAAGAGACGTGCGTCCAGAAGGACGCGGGCGAGGCTCTCGCAACGGGTCGCCGCGTAGGCGGCCGCGCGCCGCGTGCAGTGTAGAGTAGCCGTGGAGTGGCGTGGCACAGTGGGCGTAGGGCGATAGAACGTAGGGCAAGAGGCGTGCGTTCAGAGGGACGCGGGCGAGGGCCGCTGCACGGACGAGCGCCACGTAGCGCCGCGCCGGCTGCAGTGTGGAGTAGCGTGGAGTGGCGTGGGCGATAGGCGAGTACGATGGGGGAACGTAGGGCCAAGAGACGTGCGTCCAGAGGGAACCGGGCGAGGGCCTCGCAACAGGAACGGCCGCGTAGCGTCGCGCCTGCTGCAGTTGTGGAATAGCGTGGCGTGGCGAGTGGACGTAGGGCGATGAGATATGGAATGTAGGCCAAGAGGCGTGCGTCCAGAGGGACGCGGCCGAGGGTCTCGCACGAACCGCGGCCGCGTAGGCCGCGCCGAGCTGCAGTGTGGAGTGCGTTGGAGTGGCGTGGAGTGAAGTGGGAGCGGAGTGCGTTGCCCCGCGCGGGGCCAGGGTTGGCTGGGCGGGGCGGGCCCGGGGTTGGTGCTGGGTCGCACCGCCTCTTTCTATGGCGCGGGGCGCCTCGTGCGCCGTCGTGTGCAAACAGGCAGTCGCTGCGTGTCGGCGCGAGCGTTGCGTGCTTGTGCTGGCCGTGTGCATCGCAGCTGGCGCTTCACGTGGCCCACTCTATGCGCTCTAGACGACAGAGTGGTCTGCCGCCAAAACCGAAACAACACGATTTTTTTATAACGTTGTATCTTTAGACACGTTGGAAACAGTTTATTAAGACCTCCATGTGTGGAGAAATTGAAAATGCGAATCACATCACACAGAGCTAAAGGGGACGCTCACCGAATCCGCGCTTGCCCGAAAAGACCCTCTACAACTGCAACGCGAGGTAAGGTCACCGCAACATTCCGAGCAATATATGAGTCGAGGATAATTTTTTTTTAAAAAAACGAGGGTTAGAATTGGTGAAGTAGGGGAAAACACGAAAAACTGAATAATTAAGTTCAACAAGAATTTTGCTTTGTATGTTTTATTTATGATACATATGCTTGATTGAAAGAGCAGATGGAGACATAAAATTTCCTTGTACTCAATAATGAAGGTCGCGTGGACTTATTTAAAAGTGTATGACTTACGTGGGTTTGTCAAAAAACTATGCTGAATGTTTTTTACTTAAATATGGAAAATAAACACCCATTGCGGTTAAGGTTTATATTATGAAACTCATTTCATCAGAGATATTAACGTGAAATGGCAATCTGTTACAGTGTACATCATATGAGCTCATATGACAGAAAAAGTTGCTTGAAATATACGTTCCATTGGCAGGTAGGTTGGAATACTTTTGCACGAACATCTCTTTTCACCAATTCCTCTGTCAAGTGATATCCCGCATATAACAGCCTGTATACAACAACATACATAACATACACAGTCATACATACCGCCCAAAGTTTCATAGATAAATAAATGAATGAATCAAATAATACTAAATAAATAGGATATAAATAGATAAATAAATAATAAATACAATAAATAATAAAATAATATAACAATAATAATAAATAAATAAATACAAATAAATAATAAATAAATAAATAAATTAATATAAATAAAGATAAATAAATAATAATAAATAAAGTAAGAAATAAAATAATAAATAAATAAATAATAATAAATAAATAAATAAATAAATAAATCAAATAAATAAATAATAATAAATACAATAAATAAATTGAATATAAATAAATAAATAAATAAATAAATAAATAAATAAATAAATAAATAAATAAATAAATAAATAAAGGTGTAAAAATATCATAGGCTCTGTGGTCACCGACCTAGGACTTGTCTATCTCCAAGGCTTTAGTTTCAGTCTGGGAACTATATACCCTAACGAACGCACTTCGAAATGATTCCTACTACTTCTTAAATGACCGCTTGAGAAAATAAAGCGAAGGGGTGAAGGACCTCTGCTGAAAGACCCAGTACGCGGCGCGGCAGCAGTGCAAACGGTCGTGGACTCCCCTTAAAGCGTCTTTGCTCACGCGACGTGCAAAGCACGCACAAGGAGCAGCCACATGACCACGCCCACTTCGCGCTGCCGCGGGGCCGCCGCGAGCCCGCACTTATGCTAAGTCTTTTCGGCTGTTTGCCTAGGCTCTGTTTCCTTGTTTTGTATTTGCGGCAAAATATTTGGAGTCAGTGATACGGTACCGAGCCGCTGCATTTTGGCGTAGCGGTACCATTTTACCTGTGCAAGGCGTTGAAAAGAAAGTACGAACGTAATGTAGAATTATCGTCATCGTTCAGGAATGCAGTATTTAACGCCATACTAGATTATCGAGCAAAGGTAAGGAAAGAGTATCGCGCATTTATATCATCCTCCCTCCTAGGTAGATGATCATTGGTGGAAACCACTTTCCTTTTGCCTACCACTGTTGGAATGAAAGTAGAGATGGTAATGGGTTGATGGTTTAATTGAATACGTGGTAGTAGGAGAAGGCAACCACGCAACAGACACTTGGTGAAAATATTTATGCTTTTATGCATTTATGAATTTTTGCTGTTGTTAGGCAGTAGTTACTTACTAAATTAGTTTAATATATTAAGTTAGCTAATAACTAGTGGATTGCAGCACCAAAAATGTTGCCGAATTAATCCGCACAAGATGGGTTTAAAAATAGAGCCCACATAGAACTCAAAAACAACAAATAAAACACTTTCGTCAAAACTGCAGCAAATAATTTACATGGATTCAATATGGATACAATACATGGATTCACTATACAAGAAGTCTTTCCATATCACGATTATCAAATAAATTGCATGTGACTGACAAATACTTCATGGCAGGGGGGTCTCTTCCTTATAGCCATGGCATCGCATGGCCGCATCTTTGTAATAAGCAGTTACGAACTGCATATGAGTATTCAATCAGTTCGCGCTGTGTGAGAATACGCGGAATAACACTATCAAATATTTGTATTTCTCAGTCAAAATTGAAAATGTTTAATTAGTTTTGTATTATTTTTCGGTGTCCAACGAAATCATAGATTTCTCTCACATGGCTGGAGACTGCCTATTTTTCTTTCAATTTCTATGCAAATTGGAAATTAATATTACAAATATATTAAGAAAAAAATTGCAATCATATTACAATTGAATTAATTCATTTGCTTGTATGAAAAAACAAATAATATATTCCGTATGAGTCATATGAGCAACCCATGTGTATAAAATCCCTTTTTCATTATTCTTCTCTTTTAATTAATCTGGAATTACACGTGGTATTTTTGCCACTAGATTTTTCACTAGCACTTGTTTACATGAGACTAATGCCAAGAGAAGTCGTCATATTATCTTTAGTCTCATTTAGTTATTCTCGTTATATTAATTAAGTGAATTGGAGTGGGTGGAATTCAACAAGTTTTATTTAATTATTCTCTGCGTGCCTGTCTAGTCGTTTATAGCTGATGTAGATACTTACTATGCCATTTGAAGAGTGTAGCACTAACGTTCAAAAACAGTAAAAAGAGTATGTAACATTTTTGGGAGAAATATAACCTGCGCACTTTTTCTTGAGCTTCAGAATACTTGCCCCAACCTTACACCCTCCATAGTTGAATGATGAATAAGATACCAACAAAGCATGATTATTAAATATTGACAATTAGAAATTTTCTGTTCCAAGTTATAGAAACTTATTAGTAAGAACAAACTATAGATATGATTTTATAGTGTTGCTAACAAAATAACAACTCACACCTCCCGGACCTAGTCCAACAACAGCGAGCAAACGGAGAGATCAACAAGACGTGCACATAGCGAAGCTACACATACGTCCAGAAGCATAGCAAAGGGTCACCTCAATATTTGTTCAATGGATCAAGGGAAACAGGACGAGAAACGTAATAGAGATGGGGATCACAGATTCACTTTGGCGTTGCTTTTTTCACATTGCCGGAAAGGGTGTATCCTTAAAAGCACCCATTTGTCCTATTAACACTTTTGACAGCTCGAATGTCATTACTCAGCAAATCGCATACACTCAGCAGCATTCCTATTGCTCCAATAACAGACGCTGCGACGTGTAGTGAATTGCGAAAGCTACAGCTTAGTCTTTCCTCAGCCCGTAATTGAACAGGCCCATATGTACAGAAAAACATCTTGACTGACTCTAAACAGTAACTTCAAAAAATTAACTAGAAGTATTTAAGAGAGACGCACTACAAACACCATTTTACGGAGCCAAATGCCATCTTGTACGACTATATTTCCTCCCGGTGTTTTTTCGTGTATTTCCGCTTCCACTTTTTCCACGTTACTTGGATCTACTGGATCTAGAGATGGAGCAGATATCCTGAAACCTGTCTGGTTAACATTTGAATGTTGGAATAAAACTTGTTTCGTTTCCTTCAAAAGTAAATCATTCGACAATCCCCACCACACAATCGCATGTTCGCTCAGTCACGAAACGACGTACACAACGGTTGAAGAATAGGATTCAGAAGTAATGCCCAACAATACAATCAGTTTCAGTTTTGGACTAATGGACCTGCCTTAAAACCTGAACGGTAGATACTTCACCAGTAGTTGTATGTTATCACATGACTGAATTGTTTTATAATTTTGTGTATTTTACCACGACACGCTTGTTATTTATGTAATTAGAAACTATTCGTTTACACAAGTAATGAATACCTGGCGTTTCCTTCGCTTTGCGGCATGTAAAAGACTCGGCCGCGTCGCGTCCAAACCGCAAACGTGTCTGAAGCGCTTCTAACCGCACAAAGAAGAGCTCCTCGACACAAGAAATCTCTCTCGCTATTCACAGAGATTCCGCGCGCACAGCCGCCACTCTGCATTATCGACGCGCCCCCCCCCCCCATAAAACGCGAGCGGGTGAGATGCCGCCGCGGGCTGACGTGCAGACGAGGACGGGATGAGGAGAGAAGACGGCGGGGAGGGGGAGGGGGGCTGAGAGGCGGTGAGAAAACGGCGCGCGCCGCGCAAAGGGAACGGAAAAGTAAAACAAACGCGACGCGTAATTCTGCGAACCCGCGCGTCCAAATCCCTGAATTCAGTTGCCTTAGGAAAGTGTAATTACATCATCCTTAAGCCACGGGGCGCGGACGGACGGACGCGCGCGGGCGGGTGCGGGGCGAGAGGTCAGCGCCGGGGGAGCAGCGG
>BOPP01000073.1:4696788-4718114 GCA_017312745.1 Gryllus bimaculatus | reverse complement strand
GCTCCAAGTGCAGCCGCTGCGCGTCGCCCGGCCCGTGCCAAACGAGTGCATCGGCGCGTGCTGCCCGAGCGGAGCGCGGCTCCTCCATTCAATGCAGCAACTGGAGCTCAGGGGCTTTGCGCGGTGGGCGGGGGCCAATGCGATCTTTTGCGTTCTTAGGTTTCTTGGAGTGGGCGCCGGAGGCGGCCGCTGGACCCAAAGACGCCGCGCCCGCGGTCCCAGAGGCCGCATTGGCCACACTGGATTAACGACTTTTCTTGTTACGAAGGCCTCTGCTGAGGTTTCGGACGCAGCAATTGAAAAACTGGTCGTCCGAGAGCCGTATTCGGGATTACTCCGCGTTATTCTAATCTAAACCCAGAGCTCCGACCTCAATTTAGCAACGAAGTCCACTTCCTGCGCAAACTTCAAAGCAAGGAATGATGCGGACTCTGAAGCAGCAGGGAAAGTTGAAATATTTCCAAGTTTCCATTCTGAATTGCATGAATGTGTCGTGTCCAAATATTTCCAAACAACCGACGCTTAAATGATGATTGAGAAATCCAGTTTATAAATATTAAAGTATTGAAATAGTATGATATTTAATATTTGTTTTAATCCCTTAGAAAATTCTAATACAATGATATGAGTCTCTATTATCTTCACTTAAAATTCACGGTGATGTTTTGAGAAATCTTGTTTCATAAAAATTACGAAAATCCGTAAGAAACTATACTATTTCAGAATGGTTGGGTACGAAATTATCCATGAAATGTAACATAATTTGTTGATTGTAATTTATCACTCTACAGGACGCACGAAACCCTGAAAGATACAACTCACCATAACACTTTTAATGCAGTGTATGTAAAAAACGTACATATGGTATACATGGTAGATGGTATGATATCAGGAAAGAACTATGATGGGAATAGTACTTGAAAAGCAGAAAAAAATTTGGAGTTATTTACGAATTATAACAAATTATTTCCATGATAATAATCACATATCCGTAGACGAATATTGTACATTTCATACTCCAAAGTAAAAAGCCTACAGCAAGTTCGTGGATGAATTTTGTATAAATTATGTGTTAATCTTGCGAATTGGTTTATGCAAGTTACACATCAGTATGCACATCAAAATAATTCCAAAAAGGATTATAGGATTATGGAAGGCACCTAGCTATTGGTCACTAGGCTAGCACACATTATTCACGAATGGCACACTGTTAAATACATGCATTATGAATCATGATCTGCAAAACGCACACAGTGTACATACCTGCATAAGTTACAGAGTGTGCTCTCCTCTGCTTAATTGAAACACCGACGAACCAACGGAGTACTCTCAGCAACCAGCGTTGCACAAACAGATATTTTTAGAGAGGAATCTGAACCTCTCCTCAGTAAGCTGTTGTGAACGTTGAGTAAATGTTCGTACACGTTTATTGAGACACAATCAGATTTCCTGCACGTTATCCGGGAAATCACAAACACACAAACCAATAATATTTTCATAGAAGATTCCTGTGTATTTGTTTAGAGAGTATACTGGTAAGGACATATTTCCGAGCTAGGATCAAAAAGACTAAATAATTTACGAATCAAATTGAGTGGATTGTTTCATACAAATTAGCATCATTTTGGTTAAATATATTTGTCGTTTTACTACAGGTCTGGCAACGAACCACCGCTCCAATTTACGATATTTAGTAGCTCTTTTTTATAATAATAGTTGTAATTTAATGTAATCTTAGACAATATTTAAACACTGAATTATAAACAGATAAGTTACATTTTTTTAATTTTCCATTCCCTTATTTGAAATCTTCTTCAGAACATTTTTTTTATGTTCAAAGTTCAGTTGAAAAAAAATTACATACATATTTATAAATGTAAGTGGTACTGAATTGTGTCAGCAATTAATTTACTATTTACATTTACAATTTCACAGTATTCCATCTGCGTGCATGAACATTTTCAGGAAGCGTGTTACAAAACAAATATATAAAAAAATATTGATATTTTAATTTCTTAAAATTAGAGGTTTCATTATTTAATTATTTTGATTATAATTTTTTGTCATTTGTTTCTTGCATACAGGACGCATAACTAAATTTTCAAACATCTAGGGAAAGTAGGGGTCGGAAACTGTATTATTTTCCAACTACCATCTGGGGAAAATCTCATATAAGATTCCATAGAAGTAACATTTGTCCAACCAAGAACAAGTGCCACACAAGTTACACTTGTCCTTGGTTGGTAGGCAAATACCCCGTGAAACTTTGTTATATGAGATTTCCCACATGTTCATTGGCAAAAGGTGATCTTCATAAATCTTATCATTTCAAAAACTTAACATAAATAAAGGACCTGAGTTTAAAATATCTTACATTTTGAAATTCCAAAGTTTCAACGGAAATGGCTTTCTGACCACTATATTGTGTTCCCATACTTTCCCAACATCCCATACTTTCTTGCATAGTTTCTAAATTTGAAATTTTCGGAAATTCAGAGAAGTCAACGAAAATGAGACCAGCGCCGTTATTGTAAGCATCCCTTCTTCTATCCGCGGGAGGAAATTTAAACAAAAATGGTAGCGGTTCTTGAGAAAAAATGTTCATTTTTTTTAATTGCCTATATTTCACGTCAAATTACACGAAAACTACTAATATACTCGAATAATTAAACATTAACTTACTTAAAGATCTGTTTTTGAGAAACAGATTTCATTAAGAAAAAATCTTTATCTCTAATATTTTAATTAAGTGAAGACTCCCAAAAAAATTTTACTTCGGCAATTTTCAAAAAATCTGGGATTTAAACGAGCATGAGACTTACCACATTCTCTTAAGTTTCCTTTACGCTATACAAGGGAAAAGGTTGATCAAAAATTTGGGGCCGTTTTTGAGAAACTTTTGAAAATAATATTCGGTCTTCCTGTAAAGTACCATCAAAAATCACAGTATCCGTTTGATACTCCTAAAGCTTATTCAGTTCATTCAGATCGGTAGGGGAATATCAATTGTGTAGAAAATCCGGCTGAAGAGTTAAATCGCTAGCGTTGACCGCAGAGAGACTGACTGAGAGACTGACTGAAAGATTGATTGACTGAAAGAATGATTGAGAGAATGACTGAGAGCTGACCGAGAGCTGACTGAGAGAATAACTGAGAGAATGACTGAGAGACTGGCTGAAAGATTGATTAACTGAGAGACTGATTAACAGAGAGACTAATTGACTGAGAAACTGATTGACTGAGAGACTGATTGACTGAGAGACTGATTGACTGAGAGACAGACAGACGGACCAACGGATAGACAGTCAGGCCACCAACGAATAGACGTTTTGCCTTCAATCGTTTTTTCGGTATCATGGCCCCACAAAACGTTGATTCTGGAGGATTTTTTTCTGTATTTAGCAAAAGGATTTATCCACTTTTTCGTAATTAGGTCCCGGCAATAAGAGTTTTCTGCCGAAAATTCAGTTTTCCGGAGCACGATTGAGCAACATTCTCTTCCTACCTTAATAAATAGTAAATAATAGATAGGTCGGGTTTGACTCCTGGCACTGTAGATGGGAAATGCGGACTCTACAGACTGAGTGCGATGATGCAGGTGATGCGATGATGTAGGTGACAGAGTACCGAGCTATTATATTCGCAGTAATCCTGTGATACTAGGGATCTCGTTTCGAAATTTCGCAAAATTTCTTTATATTTTCAAAAATGCGATCGTGAATTTATTTGAAGATATACTTTTAAATAATATTTTAAATTAATAAAGGAGTCTTTAGCAAAAATATCAAAGGAGTAGGAAGAGTTTAAAGAACTAAATTTTGTAATTTTCAAAATTCCGGAGGTTTAATGACATACCACATTATTAAGCACAAAGTTTAATATAATTGTGCAAAAATGCCAAAAAGAAATATGGAGCAATTTAAAAAGAACTTGTTGAGGTATGTTTTTCAAATGTTGACGATTCAACTTAAAATTTCTCGAAAATTTATCCTGTTTTTAAAATATTTGTTATGTAAATATTTAAAGATTTGGTGTTAGAAAACCGATTCTATTAGAAAAAATCAATAATGTTGACAGTGAAGATGTATATATAGGAAAGTATCTTTAATTTTAGCATTTTTTGAAACTTCAGGTGTTTCAATGAAAATAATCCTACGCCATTTAATAAGTTTATAATTAATAGACTAATTAAATCTAACTTACAACTATTAACAAACCAGCGTTAGGCAATGTATAGTTTGCTCAACAAATAAATATTTATTCATTAATAGTTCTCAATAATGTTCTTTATTCTTCTTTTTTTCTCTGGTGTTCATTCACACTTTAATTTATTCTTAAGCTATATCACAAACACATTCACTCACTTATTTACACGTCACTATACTACACTATTTATAATGAACACATTTATTCGCCACGGCGCTTTCACTCAAGCGTCCACAGAGCCGCGACGCCTTCATTCCCAGGAGGCCCAGGCAAAGCGGAAGGTGCTTCCCGCGCCGCCCGCGCGGCTTCCGTCTCCGGCGAGCGGCGATCGCCTCCCGCGCACTTGCTGCTCCCTCCTCCCTCCAGCTCAGAGCGCTCGTGCGTGGGCAGTGAAGGCCGGCGAAGGCCAATGGCGGGTGAAGGCTCGCTAGCAAATACTATAGAGACAATACAGGATACTTCCCCTTTCTTCCACGCAACCGATGGAAACAAGTTCCTACTAGCGCTCCTAGTGTCAGCACCTGGTACTTCAGCGCCAAATAAAGACATCAATATGATTCTTATGGAAGAAATGCTTTTTTTTAAAAAAATGACCTCACAAAATAAGGCTCATTTTTACCTACTTTTTCGGAGACTTAATTATAATGAATGGTTTAAATTACGAAAATAATAATTTACAAAAGAGATGTTTAATATATTCCGAGAATAAAATGGTTACAAATGCAAGATTTTTCTTGCCTTAACACTTCCAGTGATACATTTGGTTATAATCACTTTTACCGGCCTCCCTGACGCAAGTATATCTTCCATCGTCTTCGTACGCTGAGCTCAAAGTCTGGGTTATTCACCCTCAATACCCTGGGTTTGTGGGGACGTTCTATTCACATACCATCCACTTGTCCAACCTGCACAACAAGTCTTTTCCGTTCGTCCTTCTCCCGTCATAATCACCTCTTCCATGAAAAGGTAACTGCAAACCACCTTTACATTGATCTGTCAAGAAAGTGGAGCACATTATAGCTTAATCCCCTTGTCTCGCTTACGCTCAGGAGAGTGTGGCTCTCATTCTACTTATTTAGTTTTTCTTTAATTCCCCTTTGAGTAGGCAGTCGAGGTCACATTGCAGGGAAGAGGGTTGCCTATCTTGCCTTATAGCAATTTCTCCCAAACTTATTTAGCACAAATCCTTAAGACCCCTGCAATGGGGTATTTACATTGCATTGCATATACTTGCGTTTTTGTTTCTTGGAGCGTGAGGGTCTGTCTTCCCGATAGAATATCTCACGGCATTTCGCGTCTTTCTCGGTCGTCCCGCTAGATGTCGCATGATCGCCAGCACTGCTTGATACGGTCCTGGCAGGGGCAAATATGAAGCTGTAGCTTTCTAATAGGAATCGTCTCGTATTCTATGGCTGTGTGACTAAAAAAAGCTCACACAGACCAAAATAAGCTAGGAATGGTGATGGGACTGCGTCATGCTCGCCTCATGTCTCCTTTACCACAGACATGAATAATAAATAAAAAGAGGGTCCAGACCTGGAAACACCACTACATCACGTGACTTCCTGTGAATGCAAAGATTCAAAAAATTGAAGCAACTTTGCGGCTTCCAATTGGAGCAAATCGCAATGCTGCAGCCTAGAATGACGTCTTTCCATCTCGCTTGATGTTCCGCCCTCGCCTGTCCGCCCCCGCCGGCAGTCACCGCGCCCGTACGAGGCTTAAATCGTAAACTCTTATTACAGTCTGCGCGCGAACAAGCTCAATCTTGGCCCGAGGCCGTTTTCATCTGCGTTACAATATGACGCGGCACGGGGCGGCTGTCGCCTCCCGCTGCTGGGGAGGTTGTTCGGTTTTCCGACGACGCGACTAAAAAGCGAGCGGAGTGCAAGTGGAAGATGGAGAGAGTGGGGAACGGTGGAGTAGAGGGGCGGAGGAGGAAACGGAGGCCGTGATATTGCATGAAAGTACGGACCGGCGTGGGCGGGTGTGCTGGATGAAGCCGAAAGAAAGAGAACAGGAACAGAGATCAAAGCAAGCTGGTATGTCGGTGGAAGCTGAGGCGGAGGCCAGGGATGGAGTGTGGTGGTGCGGAGTAGTGATGCGACAACGAAATCGATAATAAAACATCGATGTTATAATATATGGACCAAAAACTATCGATGATTTACAACATCGATGTATTTAGAATGGTTTAGTAACCACTAGCATTAAATTCGTGTGCATTAAAATGTAATGTTCGCGTTTATCAATTCGCCGAAGTACGAGAAGAAGGGGGTAGGCCCTACACCCACAGGGTATTTCTTGACCGCATTTCAATATAAGAAATGAACACGAAGAAAGAGGAAAGGGCATGGAGGTCATCTCCGGCGAGAGAGTTTGGTCAAAGATGATAGCTGATCTCGAAAACAAACAATGTTCGTTTGGTTCCAACACATGAACTAAAGTATTACCATCAGTTATTATTTCATTATTCAGTTTATTTTAACTTTTACAGTATTGTAATCATATGAATGTTTCATTCAGAAACAAAACATTGGAAGAAAAGAAAAAATCGATCGCAACATATCGATGTTAAAAAACATCGGCGTTAATAGATCGATACTTTGAAAACATCGACATCGATGTCGCATCCCTAGTGCGGAGGATCGTATGAGTGGGTTCAGGAGAAGAGAAGAGGAGGCGAGGCTGGGGATGGAGAAGCAACGGAGGTGGAGGGAGATATCAGAGAGCAGCACGGGGCAGGGGAGCGATGGGGCGGAAGCCCGTCTTGGCGGAGCGCGACAATGAAGAACGGTGTACGAAGTGGAGAAGGCTTTGTGGCAACGTGGAAGTACACGACACAGACCTGAACAGAATATACACGTTTATTTACAGAAATATACTCCTCGGACTCTACTCCCGTACACACGTTCTGGTATTTCCCGTCTGCCAGCCGCAATCGAACACCCCAGTGGATACACCTCGTTTACAAGAGAGGACCCGCCTCTGCTTGCACGCTTCTGCCTATTGTAACGGTTTCGAGAATGCTGACCATTGTGAACTGAAAGTGTGTTGCTGGGCGATAAGTTACGAAACTCTGACAGTTCAGTCCACGAACGTGATCGACACCGGTTGGACGCGTGGGACGCGACTCGTGGGACTGCGGCGCCGCGCCGCCGATCGGCCTGTAAGGTTCACTTCGTTTTAGAATGTCTGAGAGTGAGGCTGGCCCTTCAATTATTATACACAACTGTGGAATGTTTCTTCGAAGAAACGAAAAGCGCATCGTTCTGAACGTTTTCAATTCGTTATTGCATAGGAATCCGTCGTTATCGTGAAGCCAATCACAGAGTTCACAGGAATACGTGTTCAGCGTATTGAAACTCCGGAAAGAGCTCACTCTCAAGGGACGACTACAAATGCCAGAGAAGAAAAGAAAGGGTAAGAGACTGTTATTGAAGCATACAATGACTTTATATTCAGTGCTATTGGGTCGAATCTGGTGCATTCCTTGCACCAGAAGTGCAAAAGTGCAGAAACGAAACACCAATGCATGTAAAATTGTTGCAGCTTGTGAATTGTGATCAAGAACTTGCGAATTTTAAGGCAACCAACTAATTGACAACATCCGGTAATTGACAACCAATTCTTGAAGCGGACTGATCGTAAGTAAAGGAGTTGCATGAGCATGACATTTGCATTACAGCTCTTATTTCATTTGAATTGGCGGGGTATGCTGCTCGCGTAATCGAAAGTAGTGCGCCAAGTAGTTCAATCAGATGTGAAGTGCGAAGCAAAGATTTCTACAGTTTGTTTACATCAGTTTTTTTCTGAGGGTGAACGGATATTACCCGCGCACTTTTTTGGGGGGGCCTCGCTTTGCTAGATGCAAAAGG
This sequence comes from Gryllus bimaculatus, assembly GCA_017312745.1. Taxonomy (NCBI): domain Eukaryota; kingdom Metazoa; phylum Arthropoda; class Insecta; order Orthoptera; family Gryllidae; genus Gryllus; species Gryllus bimaculatus. The sequence continues at coordinate 4,710,030 of BOPP01000073.1, read as the reverse complement.
AATGAGAGGTTGTTTGTTTTGACAAAAGGAATTTTATATAATATTTATTGTTCGTTTTCTGATTAAAATTGTTTCTATTTACGATAGCGACCATTTTTGGATATCATATTCTGTGTACAACGCTTGTTTGTATTATTTATTCTTAATTCAACTAATGATGGCAAAGGAGTGGGGGTAGGTATTCCAGAGCTCAAGAAAACGTGTGCGCATAATAGTAGTTCATTCATTCAAGGTGAGCGCGCGTGACCTGTTCTTCTCCTCCCTCCCATCCCTTTCTACCACACCACCCCCTTCTACTATTCCCATTCACCCCTCCTCAGCCGCAGAATCCACCGCCCGATGTCTCAGTTAATCTGGAATTCTCAAAAACAACTCGGAGTAATCCAGCCGACCGAATGAAGGCGTGGAGAAATGGGAGTGCAGTGGGTGAAAATGTGATTGTGTTGGGTCATATTGTGGCGTCGTTAACACGAGGGCCAGAACCGTTAGGTCGGTGAAAGTACGCTGCGGGGGAGGAAGGGCTTGAGCCTGAACTTCCGGGAGTTTGTGCTCTGGCGGTTGACTCAGGTAGAGCCGCAGAGCCAAAAATACCGTAGGCTGTAAACTCCGAGAATGCTAGCCAGCGAGCCTCGCTTACGGAAGCAGGCGAGCCAACCTGAGAATCCTGTGTGTGGGCGTAAACCAAGCTGCTGGCCTGCGAGCCTCGCGGCCGCCAGCCGGCGAGCCTATCTATGGAACAGTGGTGGGGGTGTCAGCCTCAACTATTTAACGCAGCGCCATCTGCGCCCGCGCTCACATTCAGTTAGCATCGGGGAGCTTGTACGTGTATGTACGAGGAGTGTAGGAGTGTGGGCGAGATGTCCGGAGAGTAAGGGCCAGACGATCTCGCGTGCTGTAGGCACACGGTCGCCACGACCAGGTTAAATTTTGGCGTCAGGCCATGTGACGGTAATTGTCACGGGACGGAGGTCCGACAGCGCGCATCACGCGTGGCTTGTATTTTCTGCGGTAAAGCAGTGTTCCGAAAGGAAAAGGTTGCCGGAGTGTTTTAATATTAGCAATTCATTGTAACTTGTACATAATCTTTAATATATTATTTTTCTTTTGTTATTGAAATTTATTTCTTATTTCACTACGTCACAATATGCTCTGATTTCCATCTGGGCTGTCGTGGAACCAAGGTATTAACCATTTCTTTTCCTTTTCAGAAATTCAAGCCGTGCGAGTCGTAAGATCGTATATGACCATATCTGGATCAGTAATTTATGGATCGATGATTATGCTGATATGAAATATGAGATGAATCATGATGAAGTAATAGAATAAGATTATGAGAAGTAATAGATATTCAAATTAGTGATTCTAAAAAATAGCACGTACTTTCTCGTCCGTATTTTCACGCAAACTACGCCGAAAGTACTCAACTTTTCGAAACATTTTACACTACGCTATTTCAAAATCTATCTTTACGGAATAGATTTCATTAAGGGAAAAATAACTATCTTTATTATTTTTGTTGTAGTAAAACTTTGAAACAAGTTTGAACTTTTGCAATTTTCGAAAAATTAGGGTTTTTAACCACCATAAGACGTGCACCATTCTCGTAAACTTCCTTCATACTATTCAACAACAAAATTTAATAAACAGTGAAGGGGCCATTTTTTGAAAATTTGGAAAATGCCCCAGGGGCCTCAATGTAAAGAAGCCCCTCCTTAAAATATCGGTTTCAAATTCAAAGGGCCGCGACATCAGGCAGACCGATTGGCGAATAACAATTTTGGAGAAAATCGGTTGAATGGTTTAGCCGCTGGCGTCGTTCAAAGACGAACGTACAGACAGACGATTTGCCGTCATTCGATTTTTAGGTATCAAGGACCCAAACAACATGAATTCTGGTTGCACCACGTGTTGGAGCATTTTGTTTCCAAATGTAGCAACTGGATTTATCCACTTTTTCGTTACTAAGTACCCTATAATAAGAAATTTTCTCCAAAAATTCGCCTTTTTTTCGCGCAGCATTACATAACTTTCTCTCTACTTCGTAGCGAGAAAGTAAAAAGACGGATCTCGAATCCATACAACTCTTGCTCTACACCAATACCACCAGTTACTTAGCAAAGCGCGGGAGGCGGCTCGTTGGGGCCACTGTGCCGCTCGCAGCCCGGGGGCGACACGGGCGCGGTTGCAGGGACCACCCGGGCGCTGGATTAGCCGCATTGTGCAGCGAGCGCCCGCCGACCCCGTGGCCCTCCCCGCCGGCTGCGCCAAATCGCCGTGTAATGCGTTTCTAGTGGCGGAGCCATCGTCGCGCCGCTCACTGGGTTGGCAACTCCAACAGCAACTGGGTCACTACATTGTAACTTACATTCGCAAGAAAAACAGTTATTTAATTTATTGTCCTAAAGACTAGAACTGTTTAATTTAATTTCTCGCAGGATAAATAATAGATGAGAGAATATTTCATTGAAATTCCTTTAAATGATTGAACTTCCTCCATACGTCAATGTAGTTTTATTTGAATTTGACGACCAACTAATTAATTAACCAGCCAAACTTCAGCACACGATACGTTGCCTACTATTCAGGAGCAAATGTCACATGTGAAACATCATTATATACGATTTCCCACATGTTTATAAGCAAAATGTGATCGTCTTTGACCCTCTTCATGATCTAGAAGTTTTTAACATTTATTCTGAGATACTTGTGTGTATTTCATTAGTATGAGTATACGAACAAAACTGACACATTATCATTGCGGTATTCATAACCATGTCTTGCAAATTGAATGCAAGAGAGTAGTTATATCAATGTTACAACGCTGTATTTCACACAGAAACTTGGAGTTTAGAAAGTATTTCCTGAAAAACATTCATTGTTGAATTATGACGCTGTTTCAATATGTAATTATGTCAAATCGCGCTGTCTGTGTAAAAGCTTCAAATGTTCATTTCTCTCTTCTTTCTACAGAGAGTGCCGTTAGTAGATAGTGCTGGGTCGGTTGCTCTGCTTGACACAGCTGTGTTGACTGTTAATGCTGATTAATGCCGTTTCGATATCTCTGCAACACGATGAATTAAATGATTGAATGATTGAGTGAATGAATGATTGATGTTTCGTGACACGCCACCTTGTATGGTTGTCAGTGACGTTAGTAAAATGATTTTTTTCTCCTAAGGTGGCGATGTTCCTACTATGCTGGATGGTGAGATCCGGCACAAACCTGCACAGGGAGTAGCAGTAGATTTCCCCCTCCAGATATTCCCCAACCGGGAGAAATCTAAACTCCCGACAGGTCTCCCGACATGCATTGTTTTACATGCCTCAAGTGTGACATAGCTACTGTGAATTTTGCATGTAATTCTACTGATCTAATGTGCCAATTTCCCTTAAGAGGGTACATTTCGTTAATGTGTCACTGTACTCGTTCCTCGCCTTCGAAGTACTGCGCCTCGTCGTTCGGCGAGCTCGTCAACGTGTGGAGAAATATGTGAAGTCGTAGACTTCCGCGCCCAGATTCATGTAAATGATCGTGACTGTGCGGGTAACGCCGCATAGAAGGCTGTGGGGCAACCCACCCCTGAGGAAGACCAAGACAACATGGTCGAAACGACGGGACCCCCACCGCTCGACGCGGCGTCACCTGGACGGCAAAGATAATTTGTTTGGAGAAATTGGGGTAATAGATCATAGCCTATAAATAGCACTAGAATACTTTCTGCACGTCACATTGTTTCAGGAACACATTTTTCGAGGGCACTACATGAAAACGGAATGCACCCGAATGATGCACATCGTGTGCAAAATCGTCACCTAGGAGACAATTTCTTCTAGGTTTATATCACTAGTTACGTTCTCTGTTTCTAAAATTATATCAGTAGTTACGTACTAATTGCCAAATACTTACATTTATACGTGCACTGCTGCTATACTCACCGGGGAATGCCTAGATGTATTCAGACATGCAACACGCCATGAGGTCACGCCAAGAATTATTGAAAACGTTTTCTGGTAATTAAACCGTACCATCGATTACAGTTTAAAAAATTATACAAATATTACATTTGTCATACATATGTTTACCTTTGAGAACTCTTCAGAATGAGCCATATAAAATGCCGTTCAACTGCTTCTACCCCCGAAAAACTTCGGAAGAATACACATTCGTACTCACATATTGTTTGCTGAGAATGGACGATACGGTAACCTCAAAAAAAATTGACGTTTCCTTCTGATACATTCTGTGTGCCCGCACAAACTAGTGCGAAGTTCCCGAGCGACATCGGTGGAGTCTTCCGGGCTACCACTACTCTGCGAGTACAGAAGCGTCATAACAGTATCATTGGTATAATTTGTAATTTAGTTTATATCATTTATTTTATAAGACGGTATATTGGTCTTTTGTAAATATAGTAATAAAACGTGAATAATAAATTTTACAGGAGATCAATATATTTTTTACTTTTTTATTTTTTGTTTTTTTTATTTTGTACTAATCTTTTAGATTGAATAAACTGACAAATAAACTTATTTTATATGAATTAATTATATCATATTGCAATATTATAAATAATCAGAAAATTTGACTTATCTACTTACAGTTTATGATTTAATGAAATTTACGTAATGTTCGTAAATAAACATGCCCCCATTACTCAATGGCCAGAAGGAATGAAACTCACCCGATTATTCACAAATGTAGAAAATAATTAGGAGAATTCAGTTGTATATTTAGCTTAATGTTATTTAAAAAGTATATTTTCAGCTTATTTTTCAAATCAAAAGTGTAATATTACAATCTACACATGGTTCTCGTTCCAGTAAGGTGGCTATCAAAGCTGCAGGTCCATGGACGCAGGGTTTCTATCTTGAACATGGTTTGTATGCACTTTCTTAGAGTTCACCAAATGGCGAAGAGAGATTTCTTGGAGAGCAATGCTGATCATGCTGAGCTGGTACTTCTTTTGCTTCTGCAAAGAACGGTAGAGATGAAAAGATAAATGGACAAGCACAAACATCTCAGTCTAATATAGAATTTCATTAGCAAAAAATGCATGGAAGAGAGGGAATAGAAAGCTCAGTGGTAAGAAAGAATTCAGTGGTAAGGCCAGGACACTAAAACCCTTCCCTCTCAAGAAAGAACTTACTTTGGTAGTTGCAACATCGCAGTTGCGTAATGATCTACGTTTAGACCTACGGGCTAGAAAACAACGAAAACAAACTATGTCGAGGACTATCAACTATCGTTGAGATGAATATGCGTCGATATATCGCAATCGATTCTCGAAATATATTCCGCAAAATGGTGTCTCAGTTGAGTCTTAAATGTTCAGTTAAAAATATGATCAGTTCCTCCGAAAGAGAAATCTGTTCACTGGCTGAAGGTAAAATAAAGTTTGTCATCGGTCCTCGATGCAGGTTGTTCATTCTCAACCCTGTCGCACCATGCCTGGCGTCCAGCGACTCATCGACTCACCGTCCCTATCCTCCCCTCGTCAACTTCCTCAATGCTTCGCCCCTTCCGCCCCTCACCCACACTCCTCGCATCCCACGGCGGGTGATCAGCCTGCAGCGGAGAAGCGCGAGGCCCGGGAAAAAAGACGGACCCCACCGCCGCGCAAAAGTTGATAATGAAAGTACTTTATTAAGCTAATTAAACCTCGTTACTGTCAAGATTCCTTATTAGCTCTTAACTCTTGAAGGAACAAAGCGGCGCCGGCGAGGCGCCGGGCTACGCGCGTAAGGATTCTTCTTTTAAGTTTGCGAAGATAACAAAATATCGTGTTCAATTTGTCGGAACTTTTTAACAAGTGATATTAGGTTGCCGTTCCGCCTGGCCGCGTCGTTTTTAAGACGTCGGTGATGAAAGCGGGGGCGATCTCCGAGCGCCGTCCGCCTGGCGCCACCCCGCCGCCGCCTCCGCCGCCGCCTCCGCTGCCGCTTCCACCGCCGCCCTCGCCCTTTCTCCACCTCCTTAGACACCGACCGCCTCCACTGCTTCCGCCATCCCTTGGCTCATGGCGACAGTTGATGTAACTGCAGTGCCTCTTACTGGGAGGATCTAGCGTTCGAGTGCCCACGGTAGAAGGATTTTCAACACGCTACGCAACTAGGTCGAACTCAGCAGCAGCTGTCTGGGAAAGAATGCTATCGGCCAGTTGCTTTATTGGTAGTTTTCCGTAGATTTTCAATCATTAGACGAATGCCGGAACAGTACCTCACAAACGGGCAACGAACCGTGCGCGATCTATCCTTCCACTTCCTTGTCCTACCTTCCCTCTTTACTAACGCGCACACGCTCTACACTACCACACATGTCGGGAGATCAGTCTGGAACGTAACGCGTTTCCACCCGCGCTAAGGTGGTGCCCCGCTGGTGGTAGATTCCTCGATGAAAATATCTCAAGCAGATGGGTAGGTCGGCGTCGGATATTGCCATCCAGACCAGGAAGATCTCTGCCACCCCCCAGGAAAGACATGCACTACGCATACGGGATTAGTTTAGATGACCTTAGCTGTTGGCGCGGCCACAATCACTAATCAACCAATGAATCCGCTGTCCTTGCAGTCCATACCGCCGTCACTCCATCTTCTCCCCCATGCTACTCCTTGGTGTTCCGCCGCCCCTGCCACGTCTGCCGTCCTCTCTGGCCCAGCAGATCTCAACGTCCCAATAATTGCTGGGCCGAGGAACAAACACTCAAAAGGTGACATGTACATTTAGCAAAAATTGAATGATGTAGTTTTTACCTAGAATTTTATTTTGAGGGGAAAGCGTGACGTGTGTTTCAATACGTTAAGTAGTCTTCTATTCGTTTAGTTAAAAACTGTTATGAAAAGTGTAAAATTTGCGTTATATTTTTCGTTTTTATTGGAAAAGAGTGAAGTGAACATGTCACGTTTTTATGTATGCTTCTCTGTCCCTTCTGCTTCGTAACTCCGCTGGCACTACTGCCTGTCTCCCGAACCTCCTCGCCGTTCCGCCGCCAGTGCTCTTCCAACACCCCCACCGTCACAACTGACTCTCTGCTACTCCGACGCCCCTCCCACCTCGACCGTCAGCCGTCTCCGCCGTCCAATGACGCGTAAGCTGAATGGGTTCAATTGTACGTTTTTTATCTCTTTTTAGATTATATATATATATATATATATATATATATATATATAAACAAATTAAAGTCCTGTCGCATTTATATACACGCTACAGGCACAAAAATTGAAAAAATAATTCATCTGCCATTGATGTTTGCTTCCATTTATATTGCAAATGTTAATATTTGTGTTCTAAAATATCAACATTGTTTTTTGACAGGAAAAACAAAATGTGCATTATGGCACTAATTCTGAGAAAGAAAATAAATACTACTCATCCGATATTTAAATAAGTGAAATATAAAGTGTCTTATTGAAAATAAGTGAGAATCACGACAACAGAATATAAATCCCACCCTCTGTGTCGCAGGAGCTTGGAACTGCGTTTAGGTGCGGAGAAACGAAGGCTGCCGATTCGAGGCCCACACAAGAGTTTCCACCATTTGATTGTGGCTTGGTTGGCCTGTCATACGTCTCACGTTTTGCACCTGACCATTATCACATCCACAATCATTTCTCCCTCATCGTCCCTCCTTAATCACATCACTTCATTCTGGTTCCAAAGAGGGAGCGTGAGTTCGCATTCTAAACCCTACACCGGAAGTCACGATTGCGCCGGGATACAATTTAGGGAAAATGACCACACACAGATTTAGTCAATTCACTCACCTATGCAATGGTGTGGCCTACATATGGAGAGTGGAGTGGAGCCAGCGTTCGAACACTCCTCAAAGTGGTGAGGTTAAAACAAAAGAGAGGGGTGGTCGTGGTCTTCAGATGAACTTATTTGATAGTAACCTGACACGACACATCACGATCTCGACTGTAACCTATTCTCCTGCCATAAATCTGCCCCTATCATCTTCCTTAATTTATCCACCTTCCACCCTATTTCGAATCCTCTTGCTTCTTCCTCTGAACCTTCGCCCCTATGGCCAACGTTAGCGCCGAAACCATTTAGCCACTTTTCTCCAAAATTGATATTCCTCGAACGATTTAAAGGAGCTAGAGGTCTTCCAGTGCAAAACAGATATTTTCGTTTTGGAGGTACTGTACATGAAACATTAAAAGTTTAAGAAAAACTTTGTCCTCGGATAGTGTAAAATACGCTTGAAAGAATGGTGCAGATCTCGTTCATATCCCTGATTTTTTTTAAATTGCAAAAGTTCAAAGTTTTTTAAGCATCTACCCAGAACTACCATATTTAAGATACATGTTTCCTGAATAACATCTATTGTTGAACGACAGATATTGAAATAAGGTCATGCATAATTATTCGAAAAGTAGTTGTTTTTGCGTAATTTTTCGTAAAATTTCGGCAAGTTTTAAGCAATTATTTTCTAAAAAATTGCTTCAAGATTTTCTCTTCGTGTATTAAAGAACGAATAAAAAGGGGCGCTAGTCTCATTTCCGGTGAACACTATCTTGGAAAATTGCAAAAAGTGAAACAAAACTATAAATTTGAAGATGGAGAATTGTGTCTTAAATAGTCTGTTTTAAAAAATCAGACCTTTAAAAAAGGACATGTGCACATTATGTGCCTTTAAAAAAGTTCATGTGCTCATGAGCTGTTATCGCGCAATTTCTGCTTGAAGTTAATGCAAATTAAAAAGAAAACATTTTCCCAAAAACCGTTGCAAATTTTCTCATCAAATTTTTCCACGGACAGAACAAGGCGCGCTTAAAGAATGACACAGATCTCCATTTTCGTTGAACTCTCTGAATGGCAAAAGTTAGAAATAATGGGAAAACTTACAGTTGTAGCACCCATAATTTGTAAATGACAATTAGCAACAAATATGAAAATACTAGCTTATCCATGCGAGAACGCTTGCATGTGAAAATGTGATACCTCCCACGTTTCTTACTTATCCATATGAAGAGGGAGAAATATTAACCAAAAGTGTTTATTTGAAAACAAAATATACATAGCTAAAGCTTGTCAACTTAGAAAGACACCGTCATAGTGTCGCTTACCTAAGGAGACGCGGTGAAGCCATCCGCCTCTCCACTCGAGGGGAAGCTCAATTGAACTCAAGGACCGCCTGCAACGATAACTGATTATCTCTCGCAACTTCACGCTCTCGACAGCGACACTAGTGTCATCCTCGCATTCTCAAGAGAATCGACCCTTCCTTGGGTTTCCTGACCTTCCTTCATAATTTTCTTCACAACATATTCCAAAAAACCTGTCGCATAGCTGGTAATTTTTCAACGTTTGCATTTGTTATATTGTATGCGATTTTCATACGCCGAAAGTACTGAGTCGCACGATACATTATCTCACGGACCCGGCCTCTCAACGGTCACCCTGATACACTTGCGGACAGAAATGTAAAAACTCGAGAATACAGCACTTCGCCACTTTTCACGCATACGCAATACAGAGGTTTTTTCTAAGTTGTCGAGCAATAACTTTCAATTTCAACTTTCAATTGAAGTAAATCAATCTATCAAACAATAATTAAGCTCAAATTAGATTACTCCGAACTTAAATGTCCCGAAGAAATATATTATCGTTTAAAAGAGGTATTCCAAGTAACCAAGGAAGAAATAAATAAAATAATTCGAAATAAGTAAAACATTAGGAAAATAGTAACAAAAGTAAAGTGCAATTAATTACTCATTCAAAACGGATACAAAGAATTATTTTACGAAAATAGAATATAACACTAGATAGACTTCACACACGGGAATACAAAGATAAGAAAGATCGGGAACCCGAAATAAGTTGTTCTGAAGTACGGAGAGCAGTGGCGAGAGCTTCTTCTTTTGGAAAGAGTTGGAATTAAAAACTGTAACCAGAATATTAAAAATATTTAACTCTTCAATTAACGGACATGACTAACGAATGCAAGATGACAGCTTTCAAAATATTTGTCTTATATTATTTACGTATATTTTACAAGCCAAAAAACAATTGCCGTACAATTAAATTGTCAAAGTTATCAAATTGTCCAGGTACTTTTACATAGAATTTACAATTATGCACCAATCTCACCACCCTCGAATCAAGGATACGCGAAGAGTTCAACATCCACAAATAGTCTGTGGGAATAAGTCTCAAAGGTCCAAAAACTACTTTTAAGAAACTCAACCGCATGTTTTTCGGCTTCTGTTGGAACAGAGTAACGTGTGTATCTCACTGCCTCTGTGTATGCTGATTTCTTCAAAGCATTGAAACAAAATTCTATATTTTTCGTCTTAAATCTCTTTGAGATACCCGTAAATGGCAATTCTCCATCAAGTAGTTGCATATTTATGGACGGGTGTCAATTTTAGTCATCTTCCCTTAGCATATTACACAAGTCATTTAAAATCGCCTCCAGACCCACATAGTGGGGCTTCTATTATTCATGACTACGTCGTTTCTGAAAAAGCGAGTTTGGAAATAGCCGTCATTTTGAAATTATCAAAGAAAGATTACACCCCCATTTCGAAGAGACCTATGAAGCACTCTTACGATAGAATGCATTGTTTCCAGTAACTTGCTAAAATTTTGTTGCTAGACGATGATATTGGCAGGAGGTGTGTGTTACACAATAATGCGGACGGAACAAAGATACAGTAGGTATTTGAATTTTGATTTTTTTTCTATTTTCGAAACATCAGTGTTTTTAATGAACATGCGACTTGCAAAATTTTCTTAAATGTCCTGCACACTACCCAACAACAAAATTTAATCCAAAACAACGGAGCCTTATCTTGAAATTTGGAAAATGTCCGAAGGGCTTCATGTAATGTACCCTCCAAAATTAAAATATAGGTTTTAAATTCAAGTAGCCGCGACATCAAACATCTATTGGAGAAAGTCAATTTTGGAGAAAATCAGATGAACGGTTTACCCTCTAGTGTTGTTCACCGACGGATAGTCGGACAGACGTTCTGCCATCATTAGAATGTTCGGCATGTAGGACCTCCAAAACATGGTATCTTGGCTAAAACACTTGGAGGTTTTATTTAGTAATTGAATAAGAAAAAATTGAAAGACAGTAATCATTGTCGCCATAAACATGGTTGTGGCTTCCACGGCTTTAGTTCATGCGCAGTAAAACACTCATGGATGAAGACCTCTATGCAGAAGCGAAAATAAGTAACCTCATATTTGCATGCAGTGGTGGCTTGTAGAGTATTACCTGTATGCCTTGGCACCACTAACAAAAAAAAGGAAAATAAATTTTTCACCACAAATGAGTGTATAAAAAATGTTTCTTCAAGATATTTTTTTGTAGTAATACATTTGAACGAGCCCGACATTCGATGCTCTATCAAATACTTCAAACGTACAGAGCGTAATGCTACTAATCGGCCTCCACCTGAACCCCTGAGTCACCTACGGGTTGGCACCGTCTGTGCTCATTTAACGCCGCATAAATAATGCTGTATTGGTTTATATGCATCTCATATGGTTGATACGGTGCGAAAATCATACTGGCACGGTAGTTCACGTTCTGTTACATAGAGTGCACTAAAGTCACTATCTCCATCGAGCGGACTCTCTCTCTCTCGCTCAGGACACCCCCGACGCCCGGTATTTGGTACGTCTTTCTTTGTGTTTCGCTCATGGAGAGTCGGAATACATCGTGGGCGAAAGGCTTCCTCTGTTTTTCCCGTACCCTTCTTCACCGAACTCAGGAAGCTGTGACCTCTTGAGATTGCTATGGGTGCTCAGGCTTTCAGACTGATTATTTTTATTTGTTCTTACTATTATTAGTATACTTTCAGTTTAATCTTCATTATACCACTATAAACATAGTCGCAGTCACATTAAACAAATTTTAGTTTTCCACGAATTTTATTTTACTAAATCAGTTTTAAAACATAACATCCATGTTAAAGAAACAAATGATTTTTTTCGATGTTTTATTTACATCGATATCGCATCGCACACTGGCACCACCAAGAGAATTCAGTACCAGCCGCCGTTGTTTACATGTATCAGTAATGTAATCGCATCAGAATAGCCTAGAAATCGATAACGCAACGCCAAGTCTCACGAATCGCTCAACCTCACCTTGCGTAAACACTAAATTGAAGTGGATGGACAATTTTCGCCGTAAACAAATACAATAGTGAACGAGAGGTGTGAGAGTATTAAGAAAATAAGACGTTCTGAAAGTTTTCATGCAGTACGTGCAGACTGAACTATGAGATTTATGTACGTCAAATCTGCACAGACTGAACCGCGTAATGACTTAGTATATCTGAGCTTATTCTCAAGGGTTTTAAGGTACATGAGGCAATTGGGTTGGTTTTTGATGGTTTTCTGAGCTTTAATATTTCTTGATGTATTAGCAGACTCTAGATGTGTGTTCTCCAAAAAGGAATCGAATGTGTTTAGTTTAGTTCCCGTTGTTTCTGCACCTGTTCCAATCGGCATCTCCTAGCTTTGGAGTCCAGAAGGTGGCGGATTTTCGACCCAAGCTGCTAGACACCTGGCGGAGTTCAGCCGGTGTTTGCAGGAGAATTCTAGCTGTCTGCTGCTCTAAGGGGCTGCTCTGCGCCGACATTCGTCTGGTATTGATCGGCGAAACCACGGAAAACTATACAATTTCCTTGATTTCATCGGTAATTACCAGGCGCATTTCGGAGCTGTACCCTAATACAAATTTATACAAATATGGGCAACGGACATCACGCGATCTTTCCTTCCTCGTCCTTGTCCTATCCTCTTCTTTTACATACATTTACTACAAGTACTACACTACCACAGTGGTCAGGAGACCAGTTGGAAACTTAAAGCTTATCCCGCCTAGGGCGATGCCCAGTTGGGTGATATACTTGAAGGCGTTAAGGGCCGTGTAAGTCGTGCCGAATCTAATATCCTGTGGGGAAGGAACACCAACATTTCCAGGCATACTTTTTTCCACCTAAAATACGCCACGAGAACAACAGACCCTTTCGGAGCCCAAACAGTGATGGTTTTAGCAGCGTGTGGCGCGTGACCAACCACCGTACGCGGGCGCCGCCGCTGGTCGCGCGGGGAGATCCCCGGGCGGGGAGCGCCGCGTCGCGTTGGAGCGGTGTCGGCGGGGCCTGCGGCGACCGGTACCCCGGGCGACGAGCGCACTGGGGGTGGGGGAGCTCGGCGCAATGGGGTGACGCCGTGGGCATGCGCCCTCGCGGACGGCGATAGGCCTGCGGAGGATG